>JARHVA010002723.1:315000-512500 GCA_037957365.1 Torreya grandis
ATTAAGAGTGTGCAATAGCTACCCTAAAAGGAGTAACCTTTGACTGAGGCCAGTGAGTTTCCTATTGACTATATAAGTCATCTTTGGTCGACACGAGGCTTGCCAAATCACTATATAAGAGTTTCACACCTATGCTATTCCAAGTGCTTCAAGCAAAATGTGTGTAAGTATCCCCTATCTATGCCCATGCCCAAGGAATTCAAATGCAGGTCTTTGTAGTATCAAAGTAATGATTCACGTCCACTAGGAGCCTTTAAATGTGTACCTCAGCACATGATCCTTCATTTCAATATACAAAAGGTGTACAAGTTCAAAGATGTGGCTTTCCAAGGTCTATAAGGCTAATTAAAGGAAAAGCATAGGGTGCAGTTACAAGTTATGAAGAGTACACCAAAGACCTTTAGCCTCCATGCATAATATTATTTAAATATCTCTCCATACCTATCTAATAAAGTTTTATGCCAACACATAGGATCTTACGTCTGTGCCCCATCACTACGTAGAAGCATAGTCTAAAGGTCACACACTATATTCTTTGAGGGACTCTTGCATGCACCTTGGCATAAGAGAAATCAAGGGTGCATGCATGGTTTGATGTACATAGAATTCAAAAAAAGTACATGCACCAAATCCTTCAATGCACATAGTGATGTTGTGGTAAGCCAAAAAGTGACTTGCATAGTAATTGATAAGTGGTAGTAGGATACAAAGAGGTAATTTAAGGTAGTTGAGCAAAGATAGAGGCATTATTAGAATAAATAAATATGTAAGTGGCCACAAAACAATGGTATACAAGTATACGCCTCCCTCTAACCTTGTTAGGGAAGTCTTCCATTATTCTATGCACATGCGTACCTTGACATAATCTTGCCACCAACCCCAGATCCAAATTATCAAACAAATTTCATGAAGCATGGTCACATTTCCATAAAGGAATTAAAGATTGCACCTGCCACTCTAAGTGGCACATTTATTATAAAATAGGATTGTTCACTATATAATCTTGTTTATTCACTTGTAAAAGGGTTGACATTTTTAGCAACCTCACATTGATAGAATTTACCCTCCAAGAGAACTTGTATTGGCTAAATTTTGTAGACTAAAAAGAATTATGTTCACATCTTTCCATTATTCTAATGTTCTATGTTATTTATGTTTGTTGATCCTTGTCTATGGATAATGTTCACCCCTCTCACCATTTTCCATTCCCAACACCTCCTCATTGAACTCAAAACTCACTTGTAGGTCGTATCTTGTGTGCATTCAAGTTTATGTCGATATTGTCTATAGATCATTTATCATCATTATTAGTGTCACACGACATTCCTATGACTCTATGTGAATTAATTATGCTTATAGAGTATCCTTGGTGGAATATGTGTGGATATGTCTTATTATCAAAGGTTTGTACTATGTTTATGATAGTAGGAGTGCTTGCTCTATTCTACGCATATCACCTCTTTTACTTTCAAAATATCTTACCTTATCCCTCCCCTTTTCCCTTAAAATTTTAGGTTTAGGCTAGTGGTAGATTTGCCTTTTTACTCTTTAGGCCTGTGTATTGGTCTTAGACCAGGTGCATTTAGAATATAAGGAATCTAACCTACTCTGGAAGCTCATCCCAAGGAGCACAAGGGTCCCATACCTTGGGGATGTTCCCATAATTAAGAAGAGATAATTGATGCTCATGTGCATAGCTAGTGATAATAATTCCTCTCCCAACACCATAGAATCTTGTACCCTACACAAGGACTTTGTGTTTAGCACCCCACCACAAAGTGCCCTCATGCCGTAGAGCATCCATAAGTGCATGTTTGAAATAATAATAGTTTTTAGCATGCTTGATGGGACCAAAATTTAAAGAGCTAAGGAATTGGTATTATCTTAGCTAACAAGCATAGAAAAAACTTAGTAAGATCACTTAATGACTCAAAACATCTATGATCCATAAATATTATCCCCTATCTACATGCTAAGAGAGATAAGATCATTTATAAGAAGCATTGATTTCCATTTCATTGAGCTTATATACCATCTATAAAAGGAGAGTTAGAGTGCCTTTTTTGCTTGTTAGAAATAGAAGCACAAGATGATCATCCCCTAGAGCATAGTCCACCCCTCCATTTTGAAGGTTCTCCACATAATTAAGGGGCCTATTCTTAATCGCATTCATGGTTGTACCAATTAACCAAGTATTTGTGACTTTTAATGGAGGTAGTCCATTAGTTCTTGTGTAGTATGATGATATTATGGTGGTATCCCTTAAAAGTTTGTCATATTTCATGGGCAAAAATTTAAATTCCCTTGTGGAGCATATTCAAGATATCATGAATATTTGCTCAATGGATCATGTCATTGAGGATAATGTCAAGGTTAGGTTACTCACTTCCTCATTCAAGGGGAAATCCATCCAATAGTACCAAGTCTTAAGACCAAACTCCATTCATAGATGGGATGATCTTGGTGAAGAGTTATGTAAGCATTTTGAAGATCAGAGTGATCATTTGTGTATGATAGAGTAGCTCATGACCATAAAGTGAGCCTCGTATGAAATGATGGTCAACTTTAACTTTAGATTTAGAGGGTTTGGGATAGAATCATAACTTTATGTAAGCCATCTCTTAACACTACCTTTATATATTTTATAAAGGCTCTTAATAGTGATATAGTGGTGATGATTCATTTCATGGGAGGTATAGTCCTACTCAATGCCTATGAAGTTGCAGTACATGCAAAAAATTATTTGATCCAAGCAGGAAAAATTGTACCTAGACCCCCTATGCCTATATTTTTGGATCCTCTTCCTAAACAAGTAGCTGCACAACCTATACTAGCACTTATCCCTACCATGGTGAGCCCACCTACTTCATTCGTTGTCTCTTCTAATGATTTTCATGAAGTGAAGCACAATATCCTATATCCCATCAACCCTTCACTCAATAGTACCAGTCAAATACACCTTCCTAGAAAAGTGTTATGCAAACTTGAAATCAACTTACATATAATAGAGCACCTTATGTATTAAAGGTTGATGCTACTCATACTTCTAGAGCCCTTGTCCCAATATAGAATAACTTAGCGTAGGATTTTAAATGGTGCTTCCCATGAAACCAACCACATGATCAAGCTACATACACAAATGTAATCATAAAATAGGTTCTTATGGTGAAAAGTTTCCCAAATCATAATAGAAAACAATAAATATAACTCCACATATGGGATAAATCTAGGCATCAACTCAACCATAGGATGGGTTTGTTTTCATCAATTGGTAGAAAGAAGAATTTAAATATGTAAATCAAGGTAACACATCTCGTAGAGGAAGCACTCTAATTTATTTCAACATGATATTCAAGAGGAGAGCTATAGAGGAATCCATACCAACTGTGTCCACCTACCTTCCACACCCCAAATCACTCATGTAGGTGTGTAAAATACAACACCTATACAACCTTTGTGCCTAAAAAAGTCTGTATAGAAGGTGGAACTACCTTAAATTAATGCACTGATACTAGAAGAGACCATTCCCTCAAGGCCACCACCAAGAGGATCTGAATTTACCTTCAACATAATGGATCAAATGAATAAGATGAACCTCAATATAACTATGTGGGATGTGCTCACTATTTCATCTCAATGGAATTTGCTACAAGATGCGTTGAAAGGCTTTAGGAGTGTAGGACACCCCAACTATTTCCCTCCACCTATATGAGCTTATGCCAACCAAAATAATAAGAATCATACATGTAGAATAATATTAATATGCCCCTATTATATATCTCCTTAATCATTGACCAACATTTGATACATAACTGTATGATTGACTCAAGTGTAAGTAGCTCAGTGTTGCCCAAAAAAATTATGGATACACTGGGAATTATGTATTCCCCTATTTTAAAAGGAGTGGTCTATCTCAGTGGCATGATGGCCAAAGCTATAGGGGTCATAAAATATTTGAATTTTACACTACATGCATGCCCAAGCCTCTTCATTGCATAAGACATCACAGTCATTAACTTACCTCCCTACTTTACCATCTACCTCTCTTGAGACTTCAAAACAAATATTGGTGGGTATTTATCTTTAGATTGGTCACATATGTTACTAAGAACCATATATGGGACAAAATCTACCATAAGGGCATAGCCTATTTTTAAGATCCATGTTGAGCCATACTCTCCCAGCCCAATTGAGCAAAATTATGTGATGTTCGACCAAGAGAATTCAATACTAGAAGAGATCCAAGATGACCTAATAAATGAATGGGCATGTGAAAATTTCAAGTGAAATCCATATGAAAACACATGGATAGGGTTGAGCACATATTATATCATGGAGGAAAATTCCATGCTTCCTGAACTCACATAGGTGCACGAGAATCCTAAAGGTACATGGAAATTATACTTCAATGGTTCCTAAATTAAGAATGACATAGGAACTAGTGTCATGTTGGTCTCCCCCCATAAGGAGAAACACTTCCATGCCTTTATATGTATTTCATTTGCATTAACAATGATATAGAGTATGAGGCATTGATCCATGGCCTTCAGCTTATGCATAAGAAAGGAATCAAGGAGCTACATGGATTAGGTGATAGTGAACTGGGCATCAACCAAGTTAGAGTGCAAAGCATGACCAAGAATGGCTTTATGAAAGACTACAAGCATAAAGTGTGGAATATTATTGAAGGCTTTGATGCATTTAACATCATCACCATACCAAGAGTGTAGAATGTTGATGCAGATAAGATTATGACCATAGGTGTATATTATAACATCTTGCATGACAAAATGAAGGAGTCTAAATAGTTCATCAAAATCATGGTCAGACTAATAGTTCATGACAATTTAGAGATGTGGAGAATTGGCAAGTGTTCAAGAGTGATGAGCAAATCATTAGGTTTCTATAGGATGAGGTAGAGTTTTACACCTTTAACTAGGCATATTTGTAGGCCCAATATGAAGAGAAAGTCATCCAATTGAAGGGAAATAAGTTTCCAAAAGGGCTAGTCACCCTAGAAATCATCTTCAATTCATATGACTAATTCAAAAGAGAGAGACGTATCATGAACACAAAGGATGATATCTCTATGCCTGTAATCATTTCATAAGGGAAGACTCTAAAAACTATTAGGGTATGTTCCTCACCAAAAATTGAGAGATTTATTCAACTCAGTAGGAGATATGATGACATATTCATATGGAACTATAAGGATCTTAGAGGCTTTGATCTAGGCTTAGAAAAACACATAATTGAGCTCCATCCTGATACACAATCCATGCACTAAAATCATAGACCTATAAATCTAGAGCTGGAGCCATTGATGCACAAGGATTTCTTGAAGCTCATTGAGGCCAATATAATAATTATGATAAATCACTCCTCATGGGTCACCAACTTGGTACCAATGAAAAAATAGAATGGGTAAATACATCTCTATGTGGACTTTAGGGACCTGAACATGGATTCTCTCAAAGGCAACTACCCTCTCCCACCAATGGAGCAAATCTTAGAGATGATCATAGGTGAATAATGATTTTCATTTTTGGATGGTTATTCAACCTATGACCAAATACTAATGTAGGAATGAGACCATTACAGAACTGCATTCACCATTAAGTCAGGAACCTTTGCATTCCAATGCATGTCATTTGGTTTGATAAACATAGGCATAACCTTCCATATAGATATGAACATGGCCTTTAAGGAACTCATCAAAAAAATCATCTTGGTATACCTTGATGATGTAACTATTTTCTCTAAGCATGTAGAAGATCATTTGTGCCATCTAGAGTAAGCCTTTCAAAGGTGTCAAGAGTTTGGAATATCCCTGAACCCTAACAAATGCATCTTTGTAGTTCATGAAGGCAAACTCCTAGGACACAATGTTTCCAAGGAGGGACTCAATCAATCTAGAGTGAATTGATGGTATCTCATCTTTTCCTCTTTTGAGCCATAAGAAGAATCTCTAGAGATTCTTAGGAAGAATAAACTTTGTCAAAGGATTCATGCCTAGTTTTGGTATCCTAACCAAGCCCCTCACTGTGATGCTAAATAAGAATGTTGTGTTCAAATGGACTCATGAGGGAAAGGACAATTTTGAAGCCATAAAGTTTATCATCACATAGGCTCCCACCTTGATCAATCATAACTATAATAAGGATCTCATACTTTATGTATTTAGTGGGATTGAAGGCATCTCAGCTATCCTTACATATTGAAACAATGATCATTTGGAGTATCCAATTGCTTTCTTCAACTAGGTGCTAAGGGATTATGAGATACACTAAAAATTCATGGATAAGCATACCATTATTGTGAGAGTGTTCAATAAATTCAGACATACACTCACCAATAAAAAAATTTAACTTATTGTAGTGCACATGAGCATTAAATTTTTTTTGCTTAGCAAAGAGATCAATGAGAAAAGAGTTGGATGGATTAAAAAGGTGATGGAATATCATGTGTACATCTAGGTCACCAAGCTAGTGCAAGGAAAGGGATTATATGAGTAATAGGTCAAAGTGGCAAAAATGAAAGATGGTGAAGTCTTAGTATCACATAAAGGAGAGTGCACAAGCCTAGAAGCCTTGATCGATTAGGCATAAGATATGAGAGCCTTCCTTCAACATAACATATATCATCTTGGCTTCGATAAAGCTAAGCATAGGCACTTCAGGTTATAGTCCATTCCCTATATGCTCATAGAAGGTGCAATTTTCTGGAAAGATATCAACAGAATTCTCCTAAGGTGTGTAGAATTAGAGAAAAAAAGTAGAATTCTTCAAGAATTCCATGACAGCCTTGTAGGAGGCCATTATTTGCCTAAAACCACTACTATGAAAATCATGTGAATTGGATATTATTGGCCAACTCTATTCAAAGATACACATGTGTATGTGTGAAATTAAAAGAATTTTGCCTTCTTCATAGGAAAATAAAGGCTAGAAACCTTAGCATTACACCTAATTCAAGATGATCAAACCTTTATGTAATGGGGCCAAGATTTCATAGGCATGATTAACCCACCATCAAATTATGGGCACAGATAGATTCTTATAGCCATGGACTATTTCATAAGGTAGATAGAAGTTGTCACACTCAAAGAGGCTAATGAGAGATCCATATTCAAATTCTATGAAGGCATTATGATGAGATTTGGCATCCCCACCACCATTATCTCCAATAATGCACTGGCCTTCCTTGAAACCAAGATCAGTGAATGGGTCATCAAGCATAATATCTATCTGAGTGATTCATTGAATTATTACCCTTAAAGTAATGGTCTATCTGAGTCCACAAAAAAGAATTTGATCTTCATCATAAAAAGGACTCTGGAGGATAACCAATGAGCTTGGCATATGAAGCTTATAACTTCCCTTTGGGTTGATCAAATCATACCCAAGAAAATGTTGGGAAATTCACCCTTCATGATAGCCTATAGAAGAGAGGATAGATTGCTTGCAAACCTTGAGTTGCCTTCATTAGAAATTGTGCATCAGTCAGAGTTGACCAAGAATGATCCCCTCATAGTAAGATTAGCTGAGATAATAAATCTCAAAGAAGCTAGAGCACAAGATGTATGCACCATGGAGCTCTAACAGGCATAGACCAAGAAGGTTTTTGACAAGAGAGCCACTGCTATGACTTTCCAAGAAGGATATTTAGTTCTCAAATGGGATGTAGATAGAGTGAAAGATGGAAGGCATACTAAATTCAATGTGATATGGAATGGCCCATATACCATAACCAATTATAAGCAATCCAATGCCTTCTAACTTACCAAATTAAATGGGGAGGAGATACCAATCCCAATCAATGGTATTGATCTCAAACACTATCTCCATTGACCCTTGTATAGTTGTAAATAAGTAGATTAGATGTTTTTCATTTCCCTAAATGGTTTGCATGCCTTATTTGTAGATTAGTTTCAATTCCTCCAAGTGCTTGTGCACCATGTTTCTCTTAGCTTAGGTATTTTTCCTCTAAGTTCAATTAGCATAGTTCTTATTTTTCTAGGTGAAGCCTCAATCCATTCAAAATACAAATGTATATAACTAGCACATTCACAAATGGGAATATTAGAGGTCCCAAAGACTCTATGCCTAATTGATCATTCAAAGTCTATTGGATTCCTGCTTAGCAAACAAATGACCCACAAAATTTTCTAGAAGTGTTAAATTTCTAAGTCATCATTTGTCACTATGAGGTTGGCCAAATCCTTAAAAAATAGTTATGTACTTGTGCTATTCTAAGTTATTCAAGCAAAAAGTACATAATTATCTCCTATCTACACCTGTACCCAAGGCAATTGAATGCAGGTCTGTGCAATAGTAAAGTAATGGTTCATGCCATTAGGATTCCTTAAATGTGAACCATAGCATAGGATCCTTCATTACACTATCCAAAAGGTGCACAAGTTCAAAGACATGGCTCCCTAGGTTTTGGAAGGCTAATTAAAGGAAAAGTGTAGGGATCGACTACAATTCATGAAGAGTGTGCTAAATACCTTCAACCTCTGCACACAATATTATTCATGTATCTCCCCATGTTTATCTAATAAAGTTCCACACTAACACATATGATCTTATGTCTGTGTCCCATAAATACATAGAAGCATAATCTAAAGGCCATGCAATAAATTTTTTGAGGGAATCTTGTAGACACCTTGACATGAGAGAAATCAAGGGTGTGTGCATAGTTCGATGTACATAAAATGCAAAAGAAAGGATATACACCAAGACCTTCACTATACATAATGATGATATGGCAAGCCAAAAAGGGACCTGCACAATAATTGACAAGTGGTAGTATGATATAAAAATGTATTTGAAGGTATTTGAGTGAATCTTGAGGCATTATCAGAACAAGTAAATGCATAAGTAACCACTAGACATCAAGCTATGAGAACATGCCTCCCTCTAACCTTATTAGGGAAGTCTTCTATTCTTTTATGCACACATGTACCTTGACAGAATCCTGCCACCAACTCCAAATCCAAATCATTGAATAGATTTCATGAAGCATGGCCATAACACCACAAGGAATTAAAGAGTGCACTTGCCACCCCAAGTGGTGGATTTATTTTAAAACAAGCTTGTTCATTATAAAATCTTTGTTCTTCAGTTGTAAAAGGGTCAACATTTTTTAGCAACCTCACACTACTAAAATTTACAGGGAACACATGTATTGGCTAAATATTATAGACTAATAATAATTAATTTTACTTCTTTCTATTATTTTGATGTTCTATGTGATATTTATTTTTTGTTGATCCTTGTCTACGGGTAATGTTCTCCCCTATCACCATTGTCCATTCCTAACACCTCCTCATTAAACTTGAAACTCACTTGCAAGTCATATCCTATGTGCATTCAGGTCTATGTTGATATTATTTTTAGATTATTTGTCATCCCTCTCAGTGTCACACTATGTTACCATGCCTCTATGTGAAGTAATTATGCATTTGGAGTGTCCTTGATAGAATATGTGTGGAGGCATCTTGTTCTCCAAGGTTTGTAGTGTGTTTATAATAGTAGGAATGCTCGCTCTATTATAGGCACATCACGTATTTTAAATTAAACATATCTTACCTTATCCCTCCCATTTTACCTCAAAATTTTAGGTTTAGGATAGCGATATATTTACCTTTTTTATCTTTATGACTTGTGTTGGTCTTGAACTAGGTGCATTTAGAATAGAAGGAATATGGCCTACTCCAGAGGCCATCTTAAGGAGATCAAGGGTCCCATTCCTTGGGTACATTCCCATTGTTGTGATGAGACAACCGATGATCGTATATGTAAACAAGTAATAATAATTTTGTGCCCAACACTAGAGACTATTTCACCCCACATAAGGCCTTCATGCTTAGCACCCCATCGCAAAGCATCCCTATGCCATAAAGTATCCACAAGTGCATGTTTTAAATGATAAAATTTCTTATGTTAGTATTCCCTTAGACTTCTCAGTCATGTTTGACTATGTGTGATCAATATATTTTATCAACATGCATAGGTTTTGAAATCACTTGTCCACTTAGTAAATATATAGAAAAGTGATTCTCCAAAAGCACACAGTCTTTCTTTTTTGCCTTACATTTCCCTCCTTTTTGATTTTATTTTGAGACCTACCCACTTTAGATTAGTAACCATCCATCCAAATCATATAGATTTTAATTTATTTAAGAACCACCCCTCTATCCATAAATCCTTGTTAACAACCTGCATGCTTTGCCTACTATTCTATCACCTGGTTTTTAAGATCGTATACCTACAACTCATGCCCTAGAGTGGAGTTTATCTCCATTAAGATCCTAAAATATTAGAGGATACTTCATTGTCTATGGTGTGCATAAAAACTATATACATAGATCAATTGAACTAGAAAGAGGGCTAATACCTCTACTATAAGAGGTTATTTTCTATATAGAGTTGCATTAGAGTCAACTAGGAGAGTGACTAAATCTAATTCCTAGGCTGGTCTTCTAGTCTCACCCTTGCCAAATCATAAGAGACCTAGAACTGTACCAACTATCCCTAATAGACCTAAGAATCCTTTTTCAATAAGGAATCCTTTACCTTTTAATCATCCAATGGCTCAACCACCTTATTTACTTGGATATGCTATTATCATCCCAAGAGACGTGCATGATTTACCTAAGAATCCTAAAAATCATCATCCATCTTTCTCTCCTTTAGGAGTAAGGACAATAGAAGAACATATTAAGTCTTTTAAATCTGCTCTGAGGTTAGAAAATGTTATCAATTAAGATGTTACATGTAGGATATTCCATTTTACACTAATGGATGTTGCTTATAATTGGTATCTAAATCTAATGGAAAATTCCATCACTTCTTAGGATGTATGTCAATTAAACTTTCTTGCATAATTTGGACATGTCACCAGCCCTAATGTAATATATTTGAACTTCAATAGCATGAAGAGAGATCCCAATGAGCTTATCCATGCTTTTAATTTGATATTTCATAATATGTATAATTGGTTAAGTCTAGAATATAAGCTAGAAGAAGCATTAGCATTAGAGATGTACAAGAACACATTATATCTAATTACCACAATATTCCTTAGAAGGGTAGCTATTACCAACACATTGGCACTGGCATATGAATAGGCCATAAACATTGATAGATAGCTTAATATTCATGTATATGGTGTACCTAATGTCCACATCAAGTTCCCAACATTGAGTCCAATCTCGCATGTAAAGCATAACATCTCGGTGTTCAATCAAAATTAGTTGTATACATTTCCTCCTATAATACAAGCAATGAAGTTGAATTATAGTTTCTTGAACAATCATGCATAGGGTAATAGTTACCAATAGAATAAATAATTGTCCATATCTTTTGCTGATGTTTTGTAAGGCATCGACTCTACAAAGACAGAGCTCGAGGCTATTCAAAAGCTAGTTTAAAAGATGAGTAATGACTTCATAGGCATACAAAGGAAGATGTGTAATGATAATGCCCCAAATGGTAACTATAATCCTAGATTTTATATGTACAATAGACCACTCAATAGATCTATAAATAATGCAAAACAATATACCAAACTCTTAGAAATTGACATGGTAGAAACAACTCTGCTTAATTGGTGCATAATTCATAATACTTCTCTGCATAGTGAGTTTGATTACATTGAATTTTATGCAACGTTTAAAATATTTCAAAGGGAGGTGGTCAGACAAGACTAGATTCATAATCCACCATAATCTCATCAAGATCTTGGCCCTTTGAGCATAGATATGTTCTTTGAGACTCATGAGTTTCCATTTCCAAGTGAAGATGATAATGTGCTAGAGGACAACACAAATGAAGTTCATGCTTTCCATCAATTTTAGAAATTTGGGCACAATATGAGGAATAAGCAACCTATTACAACTTCTACTCCTCTAAATAACACATCAATTCCACCTAGTCCTAAAGTTGACAACTACCCACCTCCTCTAAGAGGGAGTGATCAGGCTCAAAACAAGGAGGAGCCAAACAAAGGGGTATAAAAAATTGTTGAAGATATAAAGAAAATCAAAGCAAATATTACTCTTTATGAGTTATCTCAACTAATTGAATAGAAGGAATTTCTATGGAAGTCTATTACTGGGAAGACCCCTGTAGAAAGAGTCGAAGTAGCTACAGATAAAGCTAAAGATACCGACACCAACATTATATATAATATCAAACTAGAAGTCCAGCCCTTCTTGTTGACTATAAAAATATTTGGTAAGAACATTAATAATCTTTAGTTTATTTTCGATCTTCAACAACTATTATGCCTACTTCCATCAAAAGCTTGGTTTGACTCCAAGCCCTTCAAAGAGTAAAATTTCATATTTAGAAAAGATAGTGGTGCCAATGGTCGAGGAATTGAAGAATGTGCATATTCAAGTAGCATCTAAACCATGAGTCCAAATAACCATTGACATCCTCATGGTAGACATACTTGAAGGTTATGGATTATTGAGTAGGGATTGGTCCAAAACACTCAATGGATATATTTATATAGACATTTATCATATCTAGTTACCATGGAGAGGTGTTTCCAATAAAATCTCAATAGACAAGGATTCAAGGATGAAATATCCTATTACAAAGTATAAAATTAAGAATGAAGAGGTGAAGTATGAATCTCCTGGCCTTGGCATTTACAATTTTACTACATAGAATAAAGAATAAGAACTAGAGACTGAAGTTTTCAATCAGCTATAGACTTTAAATTTTGAAAGTGTTAGATCCAAACAAGGATCAGGCATAAGAGTTGAATTTATTGATCCACAAGGAAATAAATTCTTGGTGGTATATAGTTTTTAGTTCCCTTGTACCAAAAATAAGGCTGAGTACAAAGCTCTAATTCTGGGATTATAGTTTGCACTAAAGAACAATGTGAACTAGGTGTTAGTATTCGGTGATTTAGAGCTGGTGCTCAACCAAGTCAAAAATGAATATCAGTGTAAATTATCTTATTTGAAAAGGTAAAAACATAGAGCATGAGACCTGATTGAGAGTTTTGAAGACTTTAACATAAAGGTGATTCCCAGATATCAGAGTCAAGTTGTGGATTCACTAGCTACTACTACTACTACTACTACTACTACTACTACTACTACTACTACTACTACTACTACTACTACTACTACTACTACTACTACTACTACTACTACTACTACTACTACTACTACTACTAATCTAGATACCCTCCAAGAGTCCAAGGTAAAAATATTATCTATTGAATTAGTGCCTTGCCCTTTTATGCCTAATAATGTTGAAAATTTCTAGTCTTTGATGAAGATCAACAAATTATTTAGTTTCTAAAAAATTTAGGGGAATTTGAGTCCCAAATCATTGATGAAAAGGAAGTTAATCACCTCTGTCAAGAAGGGTCAGACAAAGAAGGCATTCTCCAGCTCAAATAAAATCATGTTCCAATTGGGTTGGTTTCCTTAGAAAGTTAATTTGACATAGATCCTCAAGCTCAAAAAATTAGATAGCCCAAGGTAAATGAATCATACTTCATAAAGGAAAATTTAAGAGATGAGCATAGCTCACATTATGTATATATTGGCATTAGCTATACCCTATAAGAAAGGTAAGGAATGAAGTATTTAATCACCCAATACAGAGATGTCATTGATTGGAATTATGAAGACTTGAAGGTTTATTATCCTTGAGTCATCACTCATATGATTCCATTGAAACTAGAATATAAGCCATTTAGATAGAGGCAAAGACTAGTCAATCATATTCAGGGGTCTCTCATTCAAAGAGAAGTGGCAAAGTTACTAAGTGCAAGAATAGTCTTCCGAGTTAGACATTCTACCTAGGTGGCTAATCTATTCCCATTTAGAAAGAAGAATGGTGAGATTAGATTATGTGTGGATTTAGGAACTTGAACAAAGCTTTTAGAAAGGACAACTATCCACTACCCTTTTTAGATGAAGTGATACAGATAGTGAGTGGTTTTGAAATGATGTCCTTCTTGGATGTATTTTTAGAATATAATCAAGTAATGGTATAATTCAAAGATAAGATGAAGACTATATTTACTATGAAGTGGGGAACTTATGTGTATTAGAGGATGCTGTTTGGCCTTATAAATGTAGGAGCTACCTTTTAGTGTGCCATGGATCATGCATTCCAAGGATTAAAGAGAAAATGCATAATCATCTACATGGATGATCTTACTATGTTTTCAAAAAATAGGAATGACCATGCAGGCCGTCTCTAATCAATTTTTGAGAGACGAAAAAAGTTTGGAATCTCACTCAACCTAAAAAATAGTATATTTAGAGTTAATAAAGGAAAGATCTTAGGGCATATCATCACCAAGGAAGGGACCACCATTGATCTATATAGAATTCAAGTAATTTCAAAGATTGCACCACCAAATAATAATAAGGAACTCAAATCATTCTTTGGGAAGATTAACTTCATAAGGAAGTTCATATCAATATTTTTAGAGATTGTTAGGCCTTTGAATGCAATGCTTAAGTAGGATACTAAAATGGAGTGTACAACTAAAGCTTGAAAGTCATTTCAAGACATTAAGAATGTAATATCTCAAGCTCTAGTGCTAATTAGTCCAAATTTCATGAAAGATTTCTACTTGTACTTATATGCCTCATAACATATAATTGCTACTATTATAGCACAAAAGAAAGATGATACTGAGCATCTAATTGTGTTTATGAGCACAACTCTAAAAGATGAAAAACTCAGGTACTCCATGATTGATAAACAAAATTTTGCCCTTGTCAAAGTAGTAAGGAAATTTTGACACTACATCTTGAGGAATAAGACCATTGCCATTGTGCCTGATCCTATGATCAAACTCACCTTATCAAAAAATAAATTAACAAAATGCCGAGGCAAGTGGATGGCAAAGTTGTAGGATTTTGACATGAAAATCAAACCTACAAATATTGTTCGAGGTTAAGGCATTGTTTAGCTCAAGACTGAACCTGACTCACATATTACTATTGAAGAGGTATCTTAAGCCTAGGTATCTAGAGAAGAATGGTACACTAATAGAATCTAATACTTGCTTTTAGGTACTTATTCACTAGAACTAAATAGAGAATAAAGGAGAGCTCTAAGGCTCAAATCTAGTCATTACATGATCAAGAAAGGAGTTATATATAGAAGAAACTATGAAGGAATATATATTAGGTGTGTATTTGTAGAGGAAGCTAAATATATTATGGAGAATTTACATCAAAGAATAGGCAATGGTTATCCTTCTGAGAATACTATATCCCACAAGATCTTAAGAATGGGTTACTATTGGATACTAGTTTTCAAGGATACTCATGCTCATGTAAGAATATGCCATGAATGTTAATCTCTATCTAAGAGAGAAGTATACTTAGCAATACATTACAATCTATTATTGAAGGAAGGCCATTTACCTAGTGGGGTTTAGACTTTATTGGTGTCATTAACCCAAATTCTTTAGCATGCCATAAGTTTTTACTCACTACTATAGACTAATGCACTAGATGGATTGAAGCTATAACCACAAAGAATTGTATAACATAAGATGTGATTCACTTTTTATAGGAACACATAATCACTATATTTGGTACCCCCATTTATATGGTTTGTGATAATGGGCCAACATTCATATCAACATAATTTACTGAGTGGGCACATGAAAACTATATTACTATTAGGTCATCCTTTAATCATTATCATTATAAAAATAGACTAGCTAAATCAACTAATAAGAACATGATAGATACAATTAAGAAATCAGATAGGGATAAGCCTAAAGACTGACACAATCTATTGAAGCATGCCCTTTGGGAAGATCAAACCATATACAAGTAAGCCCTTAAAGCCTCACCCTACCTATTGGTATGGATGCAGGACAATATTCCCAATCATGCTAAAGCTACCAACTTATCAGTTCATCCAAGACTACATGCAACCAAATGATCAAACATAGTCTCAATTGCTAGATCTAATAAAAATGGAAGATTCAAGGAATGAAGCCTTTTAGAAATTCAACACATAACAAGATGTAGTCAATCGATGGTTTGATAAAAGAGCAAAGGTCAAAGTATTTAAGATCTTATATCTAGTGCTTATTTAGGATAAAGCCCATAAAAAAAGGATAACATGAAAAATTTTCTCCACTATGGATTGGACCATATCAGATTTTAGAGATCCTAGGAAATAACACATTCCATCTAAAACATTTTCAAGGCAATGAACTCACATATCCATTTAATTGATAGTTTCTAAAGCATTACTTCATGGTTGTGCCATTTGAAAACACCATCAATTGATGAAATGACATGGTATAAGTAGGATTAGACTAGGTTTACTACTTTCATAGAGTAGATCTCTTATTTTCTTAGATTAGAGTTCAATGTTTTCTAGATTTCCTATTTTCATAGACTAGATTTATTGCTTTCATAGAGTAGATTTCTTGATTTCTTAGATTAGAGTTTAATGCTTTTTAGATTTATTTTTTGTCATTTCCTATGACAATATAAATTTTATTGGCTTTGTTATAACCAACCTAAAAACTAAACCAATTGAGCTTATGTTTAATAGACCTGTGGAAAAGGGGGGAAATTTAAAAGAATTGTAACATGGGACTTGTTCACAAATTGGTATATTTATGTGTTTTGAGTATTTCAGATGAAGGAAGGTGATCATGAATCATTATGGATTATGTCACGATTGAATACCTTTACCAAGTATGTGGAACTTTATCATATAGTAATTCACATGAATTTAAAAAGTTTTCTTATTCCATTAGATCAAGCACACTTATTGCATTAAACACTTGTCAGAAGTGATAATTCTTGGTATGGATGTAGCTGAAAAAGACATTATGGTAATGATTTATTTTATAATTATAATAGTTCACTAGGGTTCCAACTTTTTTCTTTCCATATACACAAAAACAAAATGAAAATGAAGACAAAATAATATATAAATAAAATCAAAAGGCTCACATGATGAAATAAGGTCAATGCACCATGCATCATGATTAAGAAACTAAAGGAGAGAGGAGAGGGAAAACAAGGTATATCTATCTAGGCTATGGATGCTTGGTTGGGAGCAGAGCAATGCTTGAGCTTCCCTTGTTTTAAATGATTTTTGATCGAAACTAGAATGAAACCTACAACTCCATTAGGCCTTGGAAAAATCATCACAACAAGGGTCAAATAAAATTCACATTTAGCACACATAGATCTAGGGGTAAGAAGGAAAGTATGTTGTGTAAATCTAACTAAGAGTCTCTTTAATATTTTTTATTTTAGTATTGATTCTATGGCATGGCTCATGTTTGATTTGAGGTTACTTACCAAAGCTTTGGGTTCTTGAATACTCAAGAGTATTCCCCCTATCACCATTTGTTGTACCCAAAAACCGTCTTTTATTTTTGAAGATATGGCAACCCAATTTTTTTATATTTTGGCCTTATCATTGAGTCTTTCTTCTATGTGCTAGGGTAAATTCTTGAGCAAAACTGCTTCTTAGAATTTATACTTAGAAGAATTTAGTATATTATAGCATGGTATTTTGCATATTTTATGAGCTAACTCTGTTAATGCCTTTCCAAGAGTCTTTAAACTATATAAGTTTTTGGGAATTTATTTATTTAGATAAAATCATTTGGAAACTTATTCATCAAACTTTTTGTTTGGGATTTTCATTCAGACATTTTATCTGACAGGTTTGGCTGTCAAGATTTTTGTTTCGGGTATTTTTTTTAGAAAATTCTATGGAATTTATTCATCGGCCTTTGTTTTTTGACACTTTGTTCATTCAAGATTTTATTCATTATAAATTTTGGGTCTCCAAAACTTTTGTTCTAAATAGATTAGGTCTTCAGGGTTTTTTATGTTGGACATTTTATCCAAACCAATTATCTCAAAAATGACTTGTCTATATTGGAAGTTTTAGATGCTTCAAAATTTTTGAATTGTACATTTTGTCTAATAGAATTTTTGTCTTTGGGATTTTTTTTACCACAAACATTTTATCTGATATATCCTAAAATCTTTATACATATGCTTTGGACTTTATTTTCAAACATTTTGTTTGACAAAAATTAGGTCTTTGGGCTTTTTATTATAGGTCTTTTGTAAGGACTGGTCCCAACACAAAACCTAAATACTTGACTACTGAGGGTGACAAAAGGAACGATATACTTAGCCAAATAAAGCTAAAATATGTTAGGTAGGCCCCTTATCCAACGGTAGCACAATTGATTACTTATATATGAGCAATTGAACACGGAAATTATACCAGAATGATTAAGAAACTAGAAACATGAGACAACAAAGAATTTGAGAGACAATACACACAATTGTATTAGATAATACTAGAAGAAAATACAAATAAGGAAGATGCCACTTCTCCCTCCACCTCAAAGGCTTGCCACACCTCAAGACCTTCTTCCCTCTCTCTTGCTCAACACAAAACCAACTCTAAAACCTGAGTTACAATCCCTCCTTGAATGTTATAGCTGATCTCCTTGACCTTACACCTGTAGATCTCCTTGACCTTGCTTGCTTCAATGCTCTTACTTGATCAATATGATAATTACAATACAAGCCTCATGGTTCTTTAAATAGGAATCCATGGTTACAAAAATAGACCTCTAACTACTAAAATTAGACACACAGCTCGCGACTTAAAATAGTCTCTTAGCATGCAAACACTCAGTTTAACTAACTGACTGTTCGTAAACAGCAGTTCTGGACCGCACAGGCGACCGACGTCGGTCCCTGCTTGTCTGGTGCTGCTGACATCGGCCGACTCTCTGCCGTCGCCGGTCTCCTTCTCCACTGCATCTGACCGACGTCGGTCATACTGCCGACGCCGGTGGCTCTGGTTCTTCAGCATCCTTTCTTCATGTGTGTGCAAATGGTTGAAGCTTTTAGCTCCACACCCTAACAATCTCCCACTTGGAGATAAATAGCTGCAACCTGTACCTGTACTTGTACACCATCTATTTTGTTCCTTTGGCTCTGTATCCCTCTTCAAGATCACCCTTGAAGACCAACCACCACGCAAACCTGTGATGCTATATCTGTCACCTATGCCACAAGAACTTTGCTGCTCCCAAGTTCTTCATGACATACTTCTGAACCAACTCTACCCTTAGCTCAGAAAACTTCCTGTATATGCAACCCTGCAAAAAGTAACACAATACAGTAACAGGATAATGTAGCTAATATTATCCAACCTGGTAAAGATAAAATACAATGGTCAAACCTCCATTGCCCTACAGCTAACTCAAGACCATATACCAGAGCCTTCTATCTCAGATGTCCATCCACTCTCTTCTCTAAAACGGGAATCCATCCCTCTATATCCAGCTGACAACTCCACCAACAAGTACCTGTTTGGCTCTAATCCAAGGACTCACACTCCTCATCCATGTCAAGCTCCCACTATTTCTGGATTCTACCTGCATTGCTTCCTCCATCTTCCTAGTTCAAGACTATCAGAAAACAATATAAAGAAGGTGAACAATGAATATGAGGTTCACATACCTTTTCTGACCTCTGTATGGGTGTTTGAGACTCATAGATCCACCCAACATCCATTTCAGTGACCGATCTCGGCCAACTCCCAGTCTGCTCCCGACCGATGTTGGTTCCCTGCACTGATCCTGACTGCCGACGTCATTACCCCTGGCCGACGCCGGTGTCCCCCCTGCCGACGTCAGTCCTGATGACCGACGTCGGACTTCTCCTGTCCGACCTACCGACCCTGCTGGTCTGCACATGACCGAAGCCGGTGTCTGGATGACCGACGTCAGTTCCAAGTAACCGACATCGGTGCCTGTGTGTTCCCGTGAGTGATGAATTCTTCATCCGTGAGCTCTTCTTGGATCAGATCTATATCCATGCTGCCCTGCTCAGATTTATTTACTGCCTGTAACTGTTCTAAGGCCTTCATCTCCTCCATGAACACCAAGACATCCCTGTTCTTGTCAAAAGCCTCAAATTTCCTTTTCCTGCAATGAATTCTATCCATGCCTTCTGAACTTGAACACATACCTTTTGAGTCAAGAACTTCCATTCCCTTCTTATTCATGTGACCCTGCCTAATAGACCACATCTTCGAATCTGCACTAGAAGTGGAATCAGTAGTACAAGTAGATAGATAAAGAGAACCTACTTTCTTACCTCTTGCTAAAACAAGTGCTCCCTTGGTAACCTTCCAAGAATCCGCTGTGAGGGTTATTGTGCATCCCTCATCTCCCAACCTTCCTACAGAAATTAGACTCTGCTTCAGAATTGGAACATGCATGACCTCCTTCAACACCCATGTGTTGTCAATCTGCAATCTCAGCTGCACTTTCCCTTTGCCAACTATCTGACAAGGCATACCATCCCCTAAATAAAGAACTCCAAAATCTCCCTGTTCATACTCATGAAACAAATCTCTGTTTGGGGATGCATGAAAAGATGAACCAGAATCTAATATCCATGATCCTACGTGACTATCCAAAGAAAGTATGAGAGCATCCTGTACCACAATGTTTGCATCCTTTGCTTCTTCCATACCTGCATGTTGATTCTCTTTATCTCTCAACCAACACTCCTTTGTATGTCCTTTCTTTCCACAAAACCAGCAGGTAATACCTTTGGACTCGGATCTCCTTCCTGACCTTGATTTCCCTTGCTCAATCTTCTCCTTTTGCCTTCCTCTGCTTTCCGCACTTAGAGCGTTTCCTGATGATTCACCTGTGCTTCTCCTGCGTATTTCTTCATTCAAAATCACACTCACAACATCATCAACCTTTAAGATTTTAGAAGCAGATGCGGAGTTACTTACTGCCATAACCATACCGTCCCAACTTTCAGGTAAAGAACATAGAATCAAGAGAGCCTTTAGCTCATCATCAAAAACAATGTTGACTGAAGCTAATTGGTTTACCAAACCATGGAAATCACTGAGATGAGTATGTACCGAACCTCCTTCCTGCATTTGTAAAGTAAATAGCTGCTTCATAAGGTATACCTTATTAGAAGCCGAGGGCTTTTCGTATAAATTTGCCAAGGACTTTATCAACTCTTCCGTTGTTTTGCACTGTGATAAGCTGGAAATCACAGAAGCTCCAAGACTCAACCTTATGGAACCAAGAGCCTTCCGATCAAGAACACTCCATTCTTCATCCTTCATATCTGTGGGCTTGCATGCAACCCCACCCAATGGTAAGTATAGATCCTTCTGATACAGATAGTCCTCAATCTGCATCCTCCAGTGTTGATAATTCTTGCCGTTAAACTTCTCCATTCGTAGCTTGCTTTCTTCTGCCATTGCTGAACTCCCACTCAATCAGAAAAACCCTGTGAATGACCTGTAATCAAAAACAATAACCTGCTTCCTGCAAATCGTAGCTCTGATACCAACTGTTAGGTAGGCCCCTTATCCAACGGTAGCACAATTGATTACTTATATATGAGCAATTGAACATGGAAATTATACCAGAATGATTAAGAAACTAGAAACATGAGACATCAAAGAATTTGAGAGACAATACACACAATTGTATTAGATAATACTAGAAGAAAATACAAATAAGGAAGATGCCACTTCTCCCTCCACCTCAAAGGCTTGCCACACCTCAAGACCTTCTTCCCTCTCTCTTGCTCAACACAAAACCAACTCTAAAACCTGAGTTACAATCCCTCCTTGAATGCTATAGCTGATCTCCTTGACCTTACACCTGTAGATCTCCTTGACCTTGCTTGCTTCAATGCTCTTACTTGATCAATATGATAATTACAATACAAGCCTCATGGTTCTTTAAATAGGAATCCATGGTTACAAAAATAGACCTCTAACTACTAAAATTAGACACACAGCTCGTGACTTAAAATAGTCTCTTAGCATGCAAACACTCGGTTTAACTAACTGACTGTTCGTAAACAGCAGTTCTGGACCGCACAGGCGACCGACGTCGGTCCCTGCTTGTCTGGTGCTGCCGACGTCGGCCGACTCTCTGCCATCGCCGGTCTCCTTCTCCACTGCATCTGACCGACGTCGGTCATACTGCCGACGCCGGTGGCTCTGGTTCTTCAACATCCTTTCTTCATGTGTGTGCAAACGGTTGAAGCTTTTAGCTCCACACCCTAACAAAATATTTCTTAAATAAAATGCTAAAGTCACCCACCAACTAGAACTAATGAATTTTAAAACTATGCAAAAAATACAAAACAAGTAATCATTGGGCATTTATATCACATGAACTGGTAATCAATGCTAAAGCTATATACACAACACACAACCATTGAAGCCTTCATTTCTTACAAACAAAATTGCACCCAAAGTCTACTACTATCTTGCATAACCAAAAGCCCTAGATACTACTTATGAGATCACTATTTAAAGAAACAATAACTATTGGGTTCATGAATTAATCATACAACATACAGAACACCTATAAGGAGACTGTGAGTAATTTGATTGCATATAAAGAACAATTGCATCTTCATCTAGATAGTTCAAGAGTTCAGTTCCACCATCACCCTAATCAATCAAATATTTGACAAAGTTTATGGACATAGTCTTTGATGTCACCATATTTGACAATAGGTACATGAATTATATATAAGTATGCGACATTATCAAATCTATGGATATATTTTTAATGGATGAAAACATCTATGCTTTTGAGTAGTTATTCATCAAGGATTTGGTGGCCCTAAAAAGACAAGGATTGAATTTTTATGTCACCAAAATTGAGGTGATGCTATGTATCAACCTCTTGTGTAACTTTTTCTTCGTAGGCAAGGTCACATAAGATGCTTTCCTGTACCATATTGGCAATCCTACAGTTGTGTCTTATATCTCAGGGGCTGATTTCTAGAGATACTTGTCCTTGCCCACACCTGATTCTTACTTTAAAAAATGTATATTGGTGTAGTAGAACCAAGAGAATATAATGGAGAGTGTTTTATCTTCATGGCTTCTCCCCATTAAGACCATCACATTCAAAGGGAAGAAACCAAAGGGGCCTACTCACATTAATAAATTAAGGATTGGAGTATGTATAGGTATGGCACTATTGAATAAAGTTTATGGTATGCCCAACATTCACTTTCTCCATTTGGATTGGGTGCCATTTATGCACATGATGTTAACAAGTGACATCACATTCACATTGGGAGAAATAGTTAGTTTTCATTTGACAGAGAAGGTCATCCACAATCACAAGTGACCCACTCTTGTAGGCCATTTTCACATGATGTCCTATTTATTAGATGCTATCATGGGGACTATTTATAAATTTCTCAATGAGATATGGAGCCCATCCATTGATTGCATTAAAAATAGGATTTGTGACAATTTCAAATTCATGCATGTATATGATTATACCAAGAATATGGTGAAGATTATTGAGGATGTCTATTCTCAATTTTGGAAAGCTATCCATGGTTTACCAATGCCCAGGATAGGATCAAGCATTATGAAATCACTATCTGGAAGAGGTGATTACTTATTATATCTAGACTTCATTATCATCATGATTTAGGGAAATAAGGTTCATCCCTTGTGCCTTCCAAAGTATGTTCTTGATAAAGTGGATGAGCAAGAAACTAATTTTTAATTGTGGTAGAGCATAAAGGAGGATCCATATAAGATGAAGAAAGCCTTATTCTTTGACCACCACATAGTTATTGGCTGAATGGTGTACACAATGAGAATTTTTTTAGGGAAGTTGGTAGCAAGAGGAAAATTTATCACTTACCTACACTTCCACATAGGCATTGGGATCCCCACGAACTCATTCAAAATCATATACAAGGTTTCAATATACCTTAAAACCACCAACCTTACTCTTATGACTTTTTATTTCTAAATGCACAGAATGATAAGGAAGTTTTGGAAAGAGTAAAGATTACTGGATTAAAGGAGGATCATTTGAGGATGATCCAATAAGAGCCTTCCATATCTATGAGGGAATTGGATAGTATAAAATCACTCTTTCAAGGATGGACACATTCAAATTTTTGGAAGAATGAAACAAAAGATCATTCAAAGCACCAATTAGGCTCCTCATCTCAAAGACTCCCCCTAAATTTGAAGGATGTAAAGAAGGAACCTAGGGTAATTGAATCTAACCCCAAGGGGAGCCTAATTAGGAAACCTAATTAATTTGGACTCTGATGAGAAAGGGAAAGCATGGGAAGAGACAAATGCTAGCATAGTAAAAATGCCCACAACTATTCCCCAAGCATAAGCTACCATCTCTATAGGGGTATCAATAAAAGAAGTAGTTGCCCTAAGACAATAAGGCTCCTCCACATACCCAAAGACCACCATTATCTATACAAAGAATCTTAAGACTCCTATAGGTAGTCCTACAATTAAAAAAATTAAAGGCTTTCCAGTAAGACCCCAAAAAACATAGGTGGAATAAGGGTAGGAAGTTGACTTGGAAGAAGATGAAGAGGATTCTGATGAGGAAACTGAGCTAGAGAAAGCTAAGGACTTGAGCCTTGGAGCCAATAAAGGTAAATAACTAGTTATAGAGGTAGATCAATCCACATGTACCTAGTCTATTGAGACTATTTTTTTGTCTTCTATTTCTATTCTCATGTTTGGTATTGTTCTTATTTCTTCTATTTTGAGAACCCCCAAGGTGGAAGTCCCTACTTTCAACCTTGATCCATTTTCCCCAATTTCTTTTATATAGTTACCCTTGCTCACCCCAAAGGTTGAGAAGGATGTTTCTTCTACTATTGCTTCCACCACCTCCATTGATCCACTTTCCACTTCCATTCCATTCACTTCTATTATGGCTACCTCCAATATTCCTTCTAGCACTACTACTGTTAGATTACTCAAAAATAAGAAGGGATATAGGAAGGTGGAGACAACCATGCCCACCTCATAATTATATGCTAGATCCACCCATATAACCCTTACCATACCATCCACTTATTCATATGAAGAAACTATAGTGAAAAGTGTAGGCAAAGGTAAGAGGGCCAAGCCAAAAATAGTCACAGTCCAACCACTCCCTCAGTTTGGAGGAGTGGATTGGTCTAAAATAATTTGTCCCTCCTTTCCTAACACCCTTTTCAAGGCATCCAAGAAATAAAAAGAAGTTAAGGAAGAGGTTGTAGTCACAACTTCCAAAGAGATAGATGTCAATCAGTTGAACATTCCTCTCTAGGTCATGGATTTGAGAAGTAAGACCTCACATATGCCCAATTTTAAAATCATTGAGCTCCCTTATATCACCACCTTATTTGAAAAACTATCTAGGAACATTCAGAGGGTGAAGAATAGGAATGTAAAAGAAGAAAAAGGTAGGTAATTAATTTTTGAGGAGAGACAAGAGGTCTTTTCACCCACCAAGAGGTAGAACAGGTAGCCAGGACAATCCTCCTATGTTTAAAACTTTAAAGATTTAGTTGAGGCTCACAAGGATGCCATGGTAGCTATCCATGAAGGTACAAAAATGGCTAGACAATAGCTAGAGTTTGAGCTAGAGAAACCAAAGGAATAAGCCAAGACCATCCACATACCAACAATCACTAAGGCTAAGGTTCAAGATACAATCTCCATATGTTATAATTCTTTAGAATTTCTAGAATTCATGTAGGATGAATTATCCCCACATGTTAATAAGACTAATGAATTATTTAATTCTTTTAAAAGTGACAAAAATAAATTGAAGATGCTCATTATGTACATAGGCAATAAGTCTTATATCCATTTAGACCTCATAATACCATTGGAGGCATCTAATGCCCTCAACTTGGTAGTCATAAGAAAAAAAGAAGAAAGGGAGTGGATGACATTAGTTGGGGCCTTGCTCCCCAAATATAAATATTATGATACCTAGGTTATTCAAATTTTTAATGATCTAAAGTTATCTAAGGTGAAGGACACTACATGGAAATTTTATTAGTAAGATAAATTTTGATAAACTCTTACAAGAGGCCACTAATAACTTTAAGGAGAGTTTGTAGGGGCTGCCATTGAAGGATATAGAGGTTGAATTGATTTTCTCTATAAAGAAGGTCAACGAAGTGGATATATTCAATATAAACTTCCAATTGACCAAGTCAGAACACATAAAGCTCTTAAGATAAATTGGTAGAATACATAGATTACATCTACTCAACTTGGATATCATTCGACAATAGCATGATGATTCACATAAATATTACTTGGAGATTGAAGTGAAGAATAAGAAATCTCAAGTTATTTATTCTACTGCCACCTCGACATTAGTAGTTTCAACATCAACTACCTCAACCACTACACCAACCAAGGTCCATGCAACTATGTAGACAATGCAACCTTGAAAGGCTAAGATTTTGTGCATGGAAATTTTATAATGGTGTGTGTGTGTGTGTCTATATATATATAGTTTTCTTATAGTTTGAGCTTAAATTGTAAAGTTTCCTTTTTTTGTATACATGCACATGTTACATGGTTTTTTTATAAATGCTAACTTAGACTATTTGATAACTATAAGATAAACTCTATTCAATTTTAACTGTAGTTGGATATTATGTTCTAACTATGACATGTAATAGACTTTGCATGAACTTGGAGGATGATGTGAACCCTTCCCCAAGTGCATTTAAACAATTATAATCCATAGTTTAGAAATGATTTAGAGAAAGATTTTTTAATACATAGGATAAAAGCAATTTTGGTTGTCTAGTCATGTGTTTGCATATTTTATTTCAAATGTTTATGTAATCAATTTTATTTCTTTGGTTGTGTAAATCAATGAATCCTTAGTGTGCAAAATCTACAAATGGGTTCTTGATTATCTTAGTTAATATACTAATCTTAGATGTGCAATAGCTGTTGAAGGATTGATAAAATATATTAGTTACTAACAGTTGAGTTTATTGATTTATAATTTTGAGTGTGTAAAAGTGCCTTATTTTGATATAGTTTTCTATGAGTGTATAATAGTTACCTCAAATACCTTACTTGAGAAATAATCTCCTAATTAAAACTTTGCAATAACTGCCCTAAAAATAAAAACCTTTGATTGAGGCTTGTGAGTTTCCTATGCTAGTATCCCCTTACACTTCTCAGTCATGTCTGAATGTGTGTGAGTAATAGCTATTAGCAATAGGCATAGGTTTTGAAATCACTTGTCCAATTAGTAAACAATTAGAGAAGTGATTTTTAAAAACCATAGTCTTTCTTTTCTACCTTACCTTTCCCTCCTTTTGAGTTTATTTTGAGACCTAAACACTTTACATTAATAACCATCCATCCAAATCATATATATTTTACTTTCTTTACGAACCACCCCTCCATCCATAAAACCTTATTAATGACCTACATGCTTTGCCTACTATTCCATCACCTAGTTGTTAAGATTGCATACCTATAACTTATGCATTAGAGTGGAGTTTATCTCCATTGAGATCTTAAAATGTTAGAGGCTACCTTGTTATCTATGGTGTGCATAAAAATCACATCAAAAACCACCATTATTAGTCACGAGTGTCCTAATGTGGGATTGGGCTTAATTTTCAACCATAGTTCAAAACTTTTGAAATGTTTTGAAGGCTTCTAATTTTTTGTTCATAAAATATATCCAAGTCATTCTACTATGAATTAACTGTAGAGAAGACAAATCGTAGTGATCCAATTAGAACTTTCTATCAACTTTTCATTCTAATTTTTTAAATGGTTCTCTTTTATGTTTTGCCAATATGTACAATTCACACTTTTTAATGTTTTTGGGTGGAGTCAATGAGCTAAAACACCATTTTTATATATTATGTGGATGCTATCATAATGTGTGTGCCCAAATATATCATGCTAGAGAATTTTTTTTTCACATTCCTTTTTTAAGATGAGAAAAATCCATTGACACTGAGTACTCACCCTTGATTTTAAACTATTTTACTTCCTCATATATAGTCATAATGGTTGTGTTATCATATTTTATTATGAATTTGACCTCTCCATCATCAATAAGAATGGAATGGCCTTGTTTTTAATTATCACAAGAGACAACAAGTTTATTTTCAACTGAGGAAGGTTTAATACATTTTAGATAACAAAGTTTGGAAGTCCCAGTGACTTGATTAGATTGAACCTTTGCTTTGATGTTACAAACTTATTTTATCTACCAAATACACTGGACAAAAAATTTATTCGTGAAGCTCTTCAAAGAATTCCCTTCATATATTCATATTTTGTGTGGCACCATTGTCTAAAACCCAAGCATTATCCTATGTTGAACTCTCTAACTCATTGTTTTCTTCGTCAAAGATGAAAAACACACACTCACAATAAAATTGAGCTGAATCTAATTTTGAGTTTTTCTTCTTTTATATTTCCATTTTGTATTTTATGTAGGTTTAAATTTTATCTCATGATGTATTGCATTCATGGGTCACATAACTCCATTATGTATTGCAACATTTTAAATACAAGTGTTGCTTGTCATTACACTTTTCTTAATGCTAGCTATTATTTTCACTGAGTTTAATCCTCACCTTTTGTTATTAATTTTTACTTTATCATATCCTAAATTCTTGGAAGAATTGTCCTTTTTATTTGCATCTAAATTTTTTATTCCAATTGTCTTTATTTTTATTCTAACGACTTTTTCTCTTTTAGTTATTTTCTTAACTAATTGATCAAATATGAGAATATTCAATAGATTGCTTGCTTGCAATGACTTAAATTAGGTTAATTATGTAGGAAGAAAAAACTATATGAAGGTAGTCATATAAGCATCATTTTTTATACTAGATATATCAACATCATGCTTGATTACATGAATTTTATAAGATGAACTCATGACATCTCAATTTTTAACTCAAGCATGAATAGTTTCAACTATAACTATATGAAATCTAATTCTGAGTGGGAATCATATAATTTATTCAATTTGTGGAATTTTTTATAAGGAGTGTTGCTCCCTTGAATGTGATGAAACACCTTTTCATCAAATAAGGCCCTCATCAAGGCTAATGATTTTGAATTATTTTACTTCCATGATGGTATCTCCTTTGCTTCTTTTGGTTTGACGAGTTGATCATATTTGACATAGATGTTGAACCATAAGTTATTGAATATTAGTGTGTTTTCCATCTATTTAGACCATTTTAACCAGGTTTATTTCCCAGTTAGGATTGTGCTAATACTATATTTGATAGAATGCATATTTTTTGCATCAAGAAATGGAATGGTTCCTTATCTCTTAAAAAATGCCCTTTTTTTATATATACCACTCAATTAATATACCAAACCTCTCTATATTCTCTCCATTACCATATATCTATTAGTATCTAGAATAATTTTATCCTTTCTATATACCTGGTTATATGTGAAAGAGATGTTAAAGCACATGAAAGCATAGTGGTACGTGGTACCTAGGTAGCACATGAAAATGATTTGATCTATCTATGATACGTAATTAATGAGAAGTCCTTGTATGTGGATGTGATAACCTTATATACTCAAAGTGATCTTACTCATTTTCAATATTTATGTCTAGTGACAGTTGTAAATGGTTAATGAAGGGAATATGAAAATAAGGTTTTCCTTATTTCTCCCTTATAGTTTATGGGGACTATGCCACATATGTTATTTTTATAGTTATATTAGTCTATAAACATAGTAGTTTGATCTGTCAACTTAAATCATAAATGCAAAATAGATGCAATGTTGATATTGAATGTTGTGATATTATTTATTTTTATGTTTGTAAAATTTGATTTGTTTTCAAATTTTGCTTAATTAAAGAATAAAATTTAAAGTTTGAAAGAATGACTTGTTTTAATTTTAAATAAGCTATAAATTTTTAAAAAACTTATTATTCCCTTGTGACAATATTCTCCATTCATAAATTATGCCTTTTGTTTGAGAAGAAAAACATAGAATGAAATAAATTGACTTAGCTTGTCAAGACACCACTTGGTAGGTTGTTTGATTGTTTAAATGCCTTTGTTGAAGCTTTTCATACACCCCACAAACTCATTTGAGCAAATAATAGGGATGTAAATTTTGCCTCACACTCATTAGATCCCTCAATACACCAAAATTTCTAAGAAACAACTATTTTCAGTCTTGAATGCTGACACACAACCCTTGAAGTAGGTAAAATGCCTCAAAAATAATGTAAGAGCTATCAAGACTACCACACAATCCACCAAACGTGCCAAAAATCAGTTTAAAAGAATTTAAACAATAAATATATTGCTATAACATATCGCCACACAAGTATGATCATTAAACATATAAAAAAAGTCCAAATTTTTTTACGCAATCCTTAATACTATGAAAAGGCCTTGGAACGTGTTGTGACTTAATACACACACACACACAGACACACACACACACACACACACACACACACACACACACACACACACACACACACACACACACACACACACACACCCAATTTTAAAATTTCAAATAGGGACCCATCACTATTTGAAACCTATATTTTAGTACCATTACAAACCTTAAAGCTTATAAATATGATGTCTTTCATGCTAAGTCTAAGGTTGTTTCAATGAGTCTAAATTTATAGGAATTTTAATCATGAAAATCAAAGCTTAAACGATCACTTTAAGTTATTTTTAATCTTGTGTTTTCATAAGTTTCCTCAAAATTGACGCTTTGGTTTATTTACTAACAATATTAACATATTTATCTAAGTTTTTCTATGTATTTTGTATGATTTCAAGATCATCAACAAAATACTTATTATTCATCCATGATTAGGCCTTACATTCATTACATGGGATTGTGCCAAGTTGAACCAAAGGCCATTTTAGGTTTCATAAGTTCCCAAGATCTCTCAAAACTAGTATAGTACCAAAGATCATTCTAAAAGATTTCTAATGCCTATTGGAGCATGTAAAATGAACATCATATTCTCTAGATATCATTGGTCAAAATTTGGATTAAAAAAATGGTTAAAAATCAATAGTGACATAGATGGTTGACAAGTGGACCAATCAACGTGTGACACATGGAAGTACAATGATAAACGGGTGTTTGGTTTTTGCCTCGAGTCTTTGCCACTTATGTTCAAATAAATGGGCCCAACTATTTGCTGGCTAGGGACCCTTAGCCAGGGTTGAAACACTCTTTTTGTGAAGGGGTGCCTTTATCTCCATTACTTCATGTTACTATTGTTACATTTTTTCATATATATGCCTTTGTGTTGGTTACATACTACATGTGGGACTAATAATCCTAAATTATTAAACTATGTAGATATGAAGCTCAAGATTACTCATGCCAGCTTGAGATAAGTTTACTAGCTCATCAACCAACTCATAGTTGGTTTTACAACAATCCAAACTGAGTCCATATTTAAGCTTGAATCTTTTAAATCGTCCTAACTTGTAGGCAGTTCCAACAAACCCACATCAACCTTTTAAGTTTGGTCAAAATCCAATTTCCAACCGAGCCAAGCAAAATGATTTTGATACATGGCCTAAGCCACAAACCACATTCTCAATGTAAGGCTATTTGAAGCCTTTAAAACATTTCCACCCCATGAATGTGGGATATTTATCCTAAATGGGTAATGCCATAGATATGTGGTTAGGTTATAGCCAAATAAAGACCATGGGATTTGAACCCATGGTCTATGGTAAAAATATTAAGTGGCCTAACCAATCCACCATGCACTTGTAAGTGTTATAAAAGGAAACATAACCAGTCCAAAATGTTCTTTTAAGTGTTATAAAAGGCACATTTTTTTTTGTATAGGGAATTAAAATATTTGTGTAAAAATGTATAAGGATAAGTTTGTAGAAATTGGCATTTTTGACCAATCTAGAGGCATTTTTAGATCTCTAAGTAAATTAGAACGTTGTTAAAAATTATAAGATGCTCAAATTGGTATATTTGTGATCTTGATTTAGTGTTATTTTGATGTATTTTTAATCATTTGAAGTGACACTTTGATGTAGAACACTGGAAAATTGATCACTCAAATGTTACAAGAAGTTGGATTGACATTGCTGAGTGTGATTAGAGTCTTTCAGAGGCCTATTGGCATATTTTTGAAGGTATTGTGATTCTATTATGGTATTGTGAGTTGTATTATTACTTGAAAATATATTTTAAATGGATCGAATTACTATTTATTAATCCTAGAGATGTAGCCCATTTGGGTGAACTCCGTAAACAACCTTAGTGTCTTTATATTCTATTTTGTATTCAATTTTTCTATAGATTTTAATCAATTATTAAATATTTGGATGAAATTTAATTAAAATATAACACTTAAGGGGAATCATATAAATGGCTATTTGTCATTTTTGGATGTGTAGTTAGAACAAATGAGTTTTCAAACACTCATAATCAATTTTTAATCCACCTTAAACATATTAAGATTCATTTTGATCATTTATTAAATGCCATTTTCAAATATCCATTTCTACACAATTTTGAAGACACTAAGGGGTAAACACAGTTTATGGATCAATTTGATATCAGAGCAATTAGAATGCAAGGATTAGCTTCTAATTGTGTGAAAGTTTGATTTTAGTTCAGTGTTTGGTTGGATTATTTGCAAACATTAGCCTTGTGTTACTCCATTTATAGTGTTGGAAGTATAGGTTGCTTGAAGAAACAAGAAACCATGGGAAAGTTGTCCAAAAAAGATAAACTTGATGAGTTCAAAGTATTTAATATGTAGATCCATGAAGGGAAATCTCTCTTGAGATCAAAGTTTTATTCCTTAGAAGAGGAAGTTGAAAGGTTGAAAACCAAATTGCAAGCCAAAGATGACCTCTTAGCAAGACTACGAAATGGTGAAAAAATGAAGGATTTGCCTTCCACATTAGATGTAGAAACCATGATGGATGAATGCACTGTAAGTAAGTCACCATGTAGTACTTCCTCTCATTCAATTTTAGATATTGATTTTGGTGATTTTGAAAAACATACTAAGGGTATTGGATCTAAACTATTATATAAAATGGGATTTAATAGAAAGGGCCTTGGAAAATATGGCCAAGTACTACTAACCCCATTTGGGTAGAGGATAAGACTTGCCATGAAAGATTGGGATTCATTTTTGGTGATAGGATTGAAATAGGTGAATACTCAAAGTCATTTGAAACTATGAGGAAGAGACCTACACCACAACAGACAAAAGGTAATGGTAGTTTGCATTTTGTCAAATCTTATAATCAGACTTTATTGTCTCATAGTGATGGATAGTGTTCTCATAGTGTTAGTGAGAAACTTAGCAAGTTAACTATTAAACCATCAAGTGTTGGAAATCACATAGAGAAAAGGTGTAAACCATCACCTAGAGAAGGTATAAAAACTTCATCTAATCATACTTGTAGTAATGTTGATTCTTCTAGACAACATAAATATTCCAAATTTCATTTTGATTACAGTACACCAAATTTATGGTATATTTATCCATGTAGTTTTTGTGGGTTGTCTAACCATTGTGTAGTTAAGTGTTGGAGAAGGAAAGATTTGGTAGGAAAGATTTTAAAAGAGGACTCTCTTAGACAATGTTATGAGAATGGTAGTAAGAGTATGTTTTCCAAAAGAATGGACAAATGTTTATGTACTCATTATAACAGGAACAAACACGAGGTTAATAGGTGTTGGTAGCTTCATCCCAAAAAACATTGGAGAGTTGTGAAAAAGGAAAGCATTGTTAAACCAATAGTTTCAAATAAAACCCACGTAGAAACTGAAGTAAAATCTAAGGATAATTGGGTTAAGTGGTTTGGAAAATAATTCCTTAGTTTTATATTTACATAACTGTGATAGTTTATTAGCATGCAAATGTTCAAAACAGTTTTGGTATTTTATTGAAATTAAAAGGAATATATTTTAGTTTTGAACATATATTTTTTTCTACTAGCTATGAGAAAATCCAAGTGTCAGGTTTATCGTACTTGGATTGTTTTCTCACGTTCATGGTTTTGCTAAAAGCTCTATTTTGAATCTCCTAATAAGTTTTTGAGTCCTAATGCATTGGTAAAGGAGTTAACTCATGTTTAAACTTGGAGATATACCCATAATATTTTTAGATTTGAATATGGTTTATTAGAGTAACATGTAGAGAAAATCCAAGGGACATGTTTAACATACTTGGATTATTTTCTCACATTTAGGTTTTTAGAAAAACTTCAGTTTTAACTTTGAAAATAGTATATGCAGGTTGTATGGGGCATGATCGGTACGTCTATTTTAAAAAAACTTGCATTTCAATATATATGTTTTCATTTATCTTGTGTAAATATATTAGAGACTTATAAGACCCTTTTCACTCATCGTTTTTAATTGTAGTAATTATGCAAACTTTTTCTTAGCCATGCATGATATTTTCACATGTTTATAAGTCCCTGATTTTGGGTATTTATTTGTAATTGTCAAATGTGGTTACAATTAGGGTGTATATTTATTAAACTAATAAACTAGTTTGCAATTGCACTTGGTTATCATTTTACATTGATGGCAATTTCACCATTTTGGATTGTGACATTTGGAAGACATAATTATTTACATGCAGTTTCAGGGATTAAGTCTAACTCTCAGCCTTATTGTAGGCATTTTGTAGTTTGATTTTTGAATCATTTCTATGATATTTTGTAGTGAAGTTTACAGTGATATTTTGTCATGATTGACAGTTTTGTAGGGTTAGTGGACAATCACCTATGTTTAATATTTATATGTTTATTTCATATTGATCTACTTTTACAATTGTAGTATTGGTCAATTCACATGGGTTTAGTTAGATAGTGCCTATTTGGAAAGAACTTTGTGTCTATTTACACTAATCCATTTATTATGATAATGTTGGAATTACAATACATTTTTCAACCTTAACCACTATGATATATTCTAGTTTTTGTACTTTGGTGTGAAGCAGAGAGCCATTTAGCATATTCACTAGGTTATTCTCCTTTTGGAGACCAAAAGGGTCTTATTGGGGAGGTGTGATCTAGAGATAATTTTTAGGTGTCATAAGTTCCTAATATCTCCCAAACATTATACAGTATTGAAGATCATTTTGAGATATTTCCAATGGCTATTGGAATGCATAAAATGGACATCATATGCTCTAGATATCACTAGTCAAAATTTGGATCAAAAAAATAGTCAATAGTCAATAGTGACATGGATGGTTGACAAGTGGACCAATCAACATGTGACACATGGTAGTGTAATGATAAAAGGGTATTTGGTTTTCATTTCTGGTCTTTAACACTCATGTTCAGATAAATGGGTCTTGCTATTTACTAGCTGGGGATCCTCAACCAGGGTCATTTTTTCATATATATGCCTCTATGTTGTTTACATGCTACATGTGAGACTAATAATCCTAAATTATTAAACTATGTAGATATGGAGCTTGATATTACTCATGCAAGATTGTGATTAGTTTAACAACTCATCAACCAAATCTCATTTGGTTTTACAACAATCCAAATTGAGTCCATATCCAAGCTCAAATCTTTTAAACCATCCCAACTCACAGGTGATTCTAACAAACCCACATCGACCTTGGATAAATTTGGTTGAAATCTAATTATCAACCAAGCCAAGAAAAATGGTTTTTATACATGACCTAAGCCACAAATCACATTCTCAATGTAATTCTATTTGAATCCTTTAAAACATTGCCACCCCATGAATGTGGGATATTTATCCTAAATGGGTAATGCCACATATATATGGTTTGGTTAAATCCAAATAAAGAGCATGGGATTTGAACCCATGATCTATGGAAAAAATATTAAGCAGCCTAACCAATCCACCATGCACTTCTAAGTGCTATAAAAGGCATGGAATTTTATTGGTATAGGGAATTCAAATGTCTGTGTAAAAATTTATAAGTAGTTTGTATAAATTAGTGTTTTTAACTAATCTAGAGGCATTTTTAGATCTCAAAATAAAATAGGAATTTGTTTACAATTCCAAGATTATCTAATTGGTATATTTTTGATCCTAATTTAGTGTTCTTTTAATTTATTTTTAAGAATTTGAAGTGACACTTTGACATAGAACACTAAGAAATTGATCATGCAAATGCTACAGGAAGTTGAATTGACATTGCTGACTGTGATTAGAGTCTTTCAGAGGTCTATTGGCATATTTTTGAAGGTCTTGTGATTATATTATAGTATTTTGTTGTATTATTACTTGTAAATACATTTTAAATGGATTCGAATTACTATTTATTAATCTTAAAGATGTAGCCCATTTGGGTGAACTTCGTAAACAACCCTAGTGTCTTTATATTCTATTTTGCATTTAGTTTTTCCATAAATTTTAATAAATTATTAAATATTTGGATGTATTTAATTAAAATATGACACTTATGAGAAATCATATAAATGGCTATTGATCATTTTTGGATGTGTAGTTGGAATGAATGAGTTTTCAGACACTCATAATCAATTTTTAATCCATCTTAAACATATTAAGATTCATTTTGATAATTTATTAAATGCCATTTTTAAATATCCATTTACACACTATTTTGAAGACACTAAGGTGTAAACATGGTTTACGAATCACAAGTGACACTATCGTATCACCTAGAGCCATTATATTTATTAAAAGAAATTTAAAGAGTTTAATGATCTTGAGATTTTAAACATTGACAGGGGGCATCATGATGTTACATGGATCCTTTTAAGTTTAAATGGAATTCTAAGTCTAATGGACCCCAAGATCCTAAAACACACCATGTAGCACATCCTCATGATTTAAAAAACATATAAGATTTATAAAATATTGTTGATCAACTAATGTTGCCAACCTTCTAAGCTCATAAGGGCTTAATGGTTATAACCTTTTAAAATCTTGAGGGATTAATGGTTTTAGTCTTTTGAGCATTTAACACTTGGTATATTTTCATGAAATAGATCTTTGGAAGGATTAACATAGTCTCATTGTTTATAGTATAATGATATTGAGCTTTTGAGATCTAAATGGATGAAACTTTACACCTTTTTGTTTCACCACAGTCATGAAAGATAAAAAGAAAAGAAAATAGTTCAATGGTCCCATGCCTCTGAGTCTTTGAGATCATACCACATGTTGGCATTCTATTAGTTGGATCCTTTCAAAACATACATAATTCCAACATTTCAATAATAAATGTTTTTGACCTTCTAATATCTTGAGGGCTTAATGGTTTCAACCTTTTGAGTCCTCGTAGGCTGTAGATTACTCCACCTAGCTTAATCGTGTTACCTTGTGCCCAAGAGCATATGAAACATAAATACAAATCTAAAGAGTTAGCTAAATGAGGGTCATATATGTGTCATAATGTGAAGGAGGCATAACCCATGTACAAGTAAGTAAGGTTGATAGTAAGGCAAAGGAGCCAATAAATGAATAATTGATATTTGTCTCAAACAAAATGAGTAAGCACATAAAGTTAATGAAATATTACCATTTGGAAAACAAGTGAACCCACCAAATATGACTAACACATTCAAATTAAAATGGGAATTAAATTATAAATTCATTATTTGAATTGATGACACATGAATGCATTCAAGACTCATGATCGAGAATAATATAGATAAAATATATAAAAAAGAAAGTTATTTCACCATTACTCTTGATTAAACATTTTGTTTTCAAGTTATCATGCATTCAAAAATCCCTTATTATCCTAGTGAGCAAGTGAAGCATAAACTAATCAATCTACCAAAAGAATTATAGTATTCCAAGTGAAACAATGGCCTCTTCTTCAAAGTAGTGTCATCCTCCAGTTCCCTTTACTTACTCATTTATAGGGTGGAAAGAATATACAAATACCTTATTTGAGAAAAGTGCCTTGGATTTCAAATTGTTTCACTACTTAGCTCTATGGGACAAGGAGGAATCATTGATGCCTTATTATACTCAAGATCTAATTTCTATGGAATAAAATTAGTACATAGATCACCTTCTACTTATCCAAGCACAAAGCTCCCACCAAACAATAATAAAACCTGAGGTAATTCCTTGCATTGACCTACTAATGAATTTATTTATGAATGGAATAATATTTGGAGATTTTTTACATATTATAAAGAAAAAAACATAGATCTTTATGTATCTCATAGGTCATTTTAAAGGTATTTTAGAATTATAGCCCTTAAGATTGCTTAAAACCAAGTCTTAGCCAATGTTTGACTTGAGTAAAATATAGTAAAAGGAAAGTTAAAGCAATGGCTAGTCAAGGGCTAGAGGATGAACCCAAAGGGGGAAATTTCATCCAATTATATTATCAAGTTTAGACCCATGATTAGGATAGCTATGGATCTCCTAAATAGGTTATATGGGTTCAATAGCATTGCATACGTCCAAGTTGAATGGGTCTTGCTATTGGATATTATTCTAACATCTGATAAATTAGTTGCCCTTGGAGAATTCATTAGTGTAAGACTAAAGACACAAATGTTCATCTTGACTAGAGGCCAATTGATAGTAGTTTTTATATGATGTCCTACTTACTAGATGCAATATTGGGCATTATCTATAAAACCCATGGGTAGGTATGGAAACCCTTAATTGAGTACCTAATTAATAGGATTGGAGACCATTCTTTCATGTTTTGCTATCAACATTAATAGATATTTCCATGATTTACCCAAAAATCCTAAGAAATATTTGGTTTCCTTTTCTCCCTCGAGAGGAAGGATTATATAAGAACACATTAGGGCCTTCAAAACTACTTTGGGAATTTTGATTATAACTCATGAGGACATAGCTTGTAGATTATTTCCTTTCACCTTGCAAGATGTGAAATATGACTAGTTTATGATTATCCCAGAGGGTTCCATTACAACCTGAACCCATTACCAAGATACCTTATTAACATAATTTAGCTAGGTTACTAGTGCATGTGTTATTTATCAACATTTTTCTAGTATGAAGCAAGAGCCCAATAAACCAATTCGAGCCTTTAATACTATATTTTAAAAGATGTATAACATGATTGAAACTTTTTACCAACCTGAGGAAACATTGGCCCTAGAGATGTATAAGGATGCCCTAGACCCCATAACTACAATCTTTCTCTATAGAGATATAAATATTAGTACACTAACTTTAGCTTATGCCAAAGCTATCAATAAATATAAAAAATTGAATCCCCAATCATAATATTTGTCCCCTCTCAATCTTGGTCCTATTTTCTAGGCTTTTAGTCTAATTTTGAATGTAAAATAGAACAATATAGACTAAAACTAGACCCAAGTGTACACCATGATTACTTTAACCCAAGTTACACTGAATCAACACCTAAGTTTCCTAAATAATTATACCCCTAACCAATAAAATTTGAGTCAACCATTAATACTAGTTAATACTACCACAACATAGGGTACCAATTCTGATTCTACAAAAATGGTATTGGTATTCATCCACAAAATGGTCCATAAATTGAGTAATGAATTTATTTGCATGTAGAAGCATATGGGAAACACTAGGGATCAAAACACTAATTAGAGATTTGGATTTTAGAGGTATAATAAGCCTTTCAATAGGTCTAAAAATGACCAAGAATAACAAGATCCATATAATAGAGGACTCGAGAGGAATATCATGGAAGCAACCCTTCTTAATTGATGTCACGTATATAAAACTTCAAATTATGGTGATTTGGATTGTATTGAGTTATTTAAATCCTTAAAAATATTTTAGATGGAGATGGATAGACAAGAAGTTTTTATAAATCAGGAAAAACCATCCTCCTCTATTGGTTCAATACATCTAAGGATCAATGTCTTTGAAACCTATTATTCTCCATTTCTAGAAGAAGATGATAATAAACTAGAGGACAACAAAAATAAGATCCATACCTTCCAATAGTATCATCAAACAAAGAACACTTACAATCTAATAAGTAAATAGCCTATGACTAATTTAATGCCTCTAAATAATAGTGACATTACACCTACAGATCTAAAGGATAACACAAATCTACCTCATCCCAAGAGAGATGAAAAGTTACAAATTATAAAATCACCTAATAGATGAGGGTAAAAAATTGTTTAATATATGAGGAAAATCAAGGCTAAGACCAACCTACATGAACTGGACCATATCACTAAGCAAAGAGAATTGATGCTTAAGGCTTTGACTGGGAGAACATATGACAAATCAAAGGCTGCAATGTAAATGTCATGGTATATAAAGATAAGCCAGAAGTACCACCATTCTTGTTGACCATGTAAATATTTAGAAATAATATGCATAATTTTTTGGTTGACTTTAGAGCATCAAACAATGTGATACTAACATCTATCTTCCAAAATTTGGCTCTAACTCTAGACAAGTCAAAGAGAGTTGTCCTTAAATTGGACAAATCTTCCATCTTATGTGTTATATAATTTAAAAATATGCACATATAGTTGGAATCTAAAACACATGTGCAATATACCATTGATATCTTGGTCTTGGACATTTTTGAAGCATATGGTCTATTATTGAGTTGAGATTGGTCAAATAAATTAAATGGGTACATGGCCACCAACTTCTCACACATGTAGCTTCCATGGAAGGGGTTACCGAAATAGATCCAAGTAGATCATGAGCCTAAGATGAAAAATCTAATTTTAGAATATAATGCCATTGATGAGAAAGTATACTTTGTGTCTTCCTATATAGGTGTACATATATTTACCATTGAACAAGAACATGCATTGCATTAACAATAATTTGAAGGTTTTTCTCAACTATGGACCCTTCAGTTTAATGGAGATAGATCAAAACAAGATTTTGGGGTTAGTGTGGCCCTGAAAAATATAAGAGGCAAATAATACTTATATGCTTATATATTATAGTTCCCTTGCACAAACAACTAAGTTGAGTATGAATCTCTAATCTTAGGCCTATAGTTTGCATTAAAGTATAATGTTAGTAGCTATAGATATTCAATGAATTTGAATTGGTTGTTAACTAGATTATAAATAAGTACTAGGGAAAACTTGATTATATGAATAAGTACAAGCACCAAACTTGGGACTTTATTGAGTAATTTAAAGATTTAAACATTAGAACCATCCTAAAATAAAAGAACCAAATAACACATTCATTATCTGCCTCAATGACTAATCTGGCACCACTTCAGGAGTCAAAAATGTAAAAGTTATTAGTGGATCTAGTTTCATGCCCTTCTATCTCTGATAATGTTGATAACTTCTCTATGTTTAAATATCAATAGATTGTGTAATTAATGAATAATTTTAGAGATTTCAAAGCCCAAATAATAGATGAAGGATATGTCTAACCAATGCATATTGAAAATATGGGAGGAGATGGTTTTATACAAATAAAAGAAAACCAAATCCCTTTAATAATGGTTTTGTTAGAATGAGTTTTCAATGTGGATCTTCAAGCCTAAAATAAAAAATAACTCAAGGTTAGTGAATCTAATTTCACCAGAGAAAGCCTAGGTACTGACCAACATCCCTAATTGGTGAATGTAGATTTGACTTACAAAAAAAAGAGAAAAACAAATGATGAAGGGATTGATTCCATAGTATAAATATGTCATTTGATGGACATATGATGATCTAAATATCTTTGACCTTAGGGTGATCACTCATACCATTTCTCTAAAGCTAGAACATAAGCCATTCAAATAAATACATAGGTTAGTGAATTTAATCTTGAAATGTCTCATATAAAATGAAGTATAGAAGCTACTAGATTCTAAAATTATCTTCCTAATTAGGCACTAACATAGTTATCCAATCTCATACCAGTCAAAAAGAGGAGTGGAAAAATCAGACTCTGCATTGATTTAAAGAACTTTAACAAATCCTCAAAGAAAGATAACTACCCTCTACCCTCCTTAGATGAGGTAATTTAGATGGTAAGTGGCCCTCAGATGATGTCCTTATTATATGTATTCTTAAGTTATAATCAAGTGTTGGTTGAAGTATAAGATAGGATGAAAACTGCCTTCAACACCAAGTGGGGTATTTTTTGCATATAAAAGGATGTCATTCAACCTGATTAACATGAGAGATACCTTACAAAGAGAAATGGATTTTACCTTTTAGGGATTTGTGGGGAAATGTATCATCATATATGGATGACCTTACTATGTTTTTAAAATAAAGAGTTGATCACATAGACCATCTGTATAAGGTCTTTGATAGATGTAAAAGATATGGGGTCTCTCTGAGCTTAAATAAAATGATCTTTAGGGTTACTAAGGGAAAGATACTAAGTCATATCATTACCAAGGATGAAATATACATTTATATAGAATGGGTATAGTCTATCTCGAAGTTGACTCTACCAAACAATAAGAAAGAACTAAAATATTTATTCGACAAAGTTAATTTTGTAAGGAAGTTTATCTATGATTTTACAAAGATTGTCAAGCCCTTGAACACTATGATAAAATAGGATGCCAAGATCAAGTGAAAAACCGAGGCTAAGAAATATTTTTAAGATATCAAGATTGTAATTACCCAAGCTCTAGTTTTTATTAGTCTTGATTTCAATAAAGATTTTTATTTTTATTCATTCACCTCAAAACATACTATTGCTGAAGTACTTACACAAAAGGTGAAATATAGTGAACATACCATTGCCTTCATGAGCACCAATCTAAAGGATGCAAAGTTGAAATACTCCATGATTTATAAACAAATATATGCCTTAATCAAAGTTACAAATAAATCTAGACATTATATTATGAGGAACAAGACATTCATCATCCTTCCAGATCCACCTGTTAATCTTACACTTAGACAAAATGAGTTGAGTGAAAGAAGAGGAAAATGGATGGCCAAACTTCAAGAGTTTTACCTAGCAATCAAAGTAGCTAAAATGGTGAGGGCTAAGGAATCATCTAACTAATGGCTGAGACTAATCCACAAATCAACATTGAATAAATCAATGAAACTCAGGTACATGGGGGTGAATGGTACTCATAGATCATCCATATATAAATAAATACAAAGGTATTTGTCTAATACGTGTTTCAAAAGAAGAGTCTAAGGATAACTTCGATAATTTATATCAAAACATTGGTAGTAGACATCCCTCTAGAAATAATATAATCCATAAGATTATGAGGATGGGATACTACTAGCCTATAATCTTCAAATATTCACATAATCACGTTAGGATGTGCCATGAGTACTAGGTGTTTGGATAGAGGGAAGTAAATACTATCATGACTTTATATTCGGTCATTGAAGGACACCCCTTTACCTAATAGGGTCTCAATTTTACTAGGGAAATAAGCCCAAATTACTTAGCATAATATAAATTTGTTCTCATAGCCATATATTAATGCACCATATGGATATAAGTTGTGGAAATAAGTAATTCTAGGGTAATTTATGTCATTAAATTTTTGGAAGAAAATATAATGACTAGGTTTGGCAATCCCATTTCCTTAGTTTGTGACAATGGTTTAGCTTTTCAATCTATTAAATTTATAGAATGAGCTTATGAAAATCAAATCATAATTAAATTATCTTTGAACCACTACCCCAAAGGAAATATAGTAGTTGAGTCTACTAATAAAAATATGGTTTATGACATCAAGAAGTCAAGACAAGACAAACCAAGATAATGACATCTCTTATTGAAATATGCACTATGGGAAAATAAAACTAGGCACAATAAAGCTCTCGAGACTTCACCCTTTCTACTAGTGTATGGAAAATAACTAGTCTTCCCCATCAGTCTTAAGATACCAAGGTACCAATGCATGCAATACTATATGGGTGAAGAGGAAATAATTCAATCTAGATTACTTGAGATAGTCTAGTTAGAAGACATAAGAATTTAACTACTGTGTAACTTTAACAAACATTAAGATATTATCAAAAGGTGGTTTGAAAAAATATACAAAATCAAGGCCTTCATGATCTTAGATCTAGTGTTTTTATGGGATAAAGCATATGAAAATAAGGAAAAACACGATAAGTTCACTCCTTTATGGATTATAAATTATCATATACTAGATATCCTAAGTAACAATGCCTTTTGGCTCACGACCTCACTTTTTTAGTCAATGGATAGTTTTTGAAGCACTACATCATGGTTTCTCCAACTAAAGATGTATCAAAGTAAACTGTAAACAAAGATTTAAACTAAAATTATATTATATTTCCTACTTTTTAGATTAAAGAACCTTCTTTCTAGATTAAATTTCTCACTTCTCATATTAAATTTCTCGCTTTCTACATTTGACATTCAAAAAGATTAGTTATTATGTTTTCTAGGTTGGTTCCTTAAGATTATAGACAAAATTGACCAATTTCCTATGCCAAAATATAAAGACATGCAAATAATGAGGAAATGATATATAATAAAACATAATTGGTTCTCATAGGAATTTATTTTGATAGTACAAGATTATATCAGAATGGAGTATGTATTATGACTGAATTAAATTTTGTTTAGATTGAATAAGTTTTCTATATTTCTTGGATTTACTTTGATATAATCATGAAAATTTGAGAAATATTTTCATTTTCAAAGGCTCACTGCACTAATACATGTTAAAAATTGTCTGATAGATAATAAACATAGAATTGGAGACACACTAACAGGGACATATTGAACCAAATAAGTTATTTTATATACATACACCAAGTCAATTGTGATTCATAACCTTTCTATATCTAAGCAAAAAAAAAAAATCATACAAACTGATAGAGGATAGGCTATTCAAGCAATCGATACCAGGGTTATGGATGTCTAGCTATAAGTAGAGAAAGGATTTGAGTAAATTCAAAGGTATCTCTATTAGGGATATGGATGTTTGGCTAGAAATAGATCAATTCCAAAGATCTTGTTTGATTACAAAATTAAAAGGTTAAAATGAAACCTATAGTGTTTATCTACGACTTGGTTAAAACTCTCATGACAAGAAGGGATTAATTTCACAAGAATCACACATTAAGGCCCAAAGAATGAAAGGTTTAATATGTTGCATAAATAAGTAAGTTTATTTCAAGGTGTGGTATATTTATTTTAGTTTGGAAAGGGATTGAATTTGATATAATATATTCCTAAAATTATGGGTTCTCAAAGTACTCAGGATTATTTTCCCTTGTGAGCCACCATTTATTGTACCCTAACACACACACACACACCCCATTTTAAAATTTCAAATGGGGACCCATAACTATTGGAAACCTCTATTTTAGTGCCTCCAAAAACCTTATAAATTAAAAATATGATGTATTTAATGCTAAGTATAAGGTTTTTTAAATGATTATAAATCTATATATATTTGAATCATGAAAATCAAAGATTGAATGATCATTTTACGTAATTTTAAATCTTGGGTTTTCATAAGTTTCTTAAAAATTGATGCTTTAGTTTATTGACTAACAAGATTAATATATTTGTCTAAGTTTTTCTATGTATTTTACATGATCGCAGGATCATTGACAAAAGGCTTATTATTCACATATGATTAGGGCTTACATTCATCACATGAGATTGTGCCAAGTGGTGCTATCACATCACCCTGAGCCATTATCTTTTTTGAGGGAAATTTTAGGAGTTCAATGATCCCAAGATTTTAAACATTGATAGGTGAAATCACAATGTTACATATATCCTTTAAATCTCAAAGATAATTATAAGTCTAATTCCCCCAAGCTCTAAAAACATGCCACATGGCACATCTTCATAATTTTGAGAACATGAAAGATTGATATAAGATTATCAATTAGCTAATGGTTCTGACCTTTTGAGCTCTCGAGGGCTTAATGGTTATGAGGTTTTGATCTTTTGAGCCTTTGACACTTTGGAAAATTTTCATCAAATGGAACCTTAGAAGGATTAACATAGTCTAATGGTATGTAGTCTAATGATTATGATCTTTTGAGTTTTGAACAAATGACATTTGGTAGCTTTTCATTTCAATGTAGTTCTAGAAGATAAAATTCAAAGAAAAGAGTTTTATGGTCCTGAGCCTCTGAGTCTCTGAGTCTCTGAGATCTTTCCACATGTTAACATTCCATTACCCAAAGATTTATAAAACATGCATAATTATAAAAATGCAAGTGATAATGGTTTAGACCTTTCAATCTCTTTAATTCTTAATGGTTCTAACCTTTTAAGTCCTCACAGGCTTGAGATTTATCTATGTGGCTTAATTGCATTAACTCGTGACTTCAGGAGCATATGAAATAGAAATAAAAATCTAAAGATCTGACTAAATAAGGGTTGGATACATGTCATAATGTGAAGGAGGAATGACCTAGGTATAAGTAATTAATTTCAATAGTAGGGTAAAGGAGATAGTAAATAAAGAATTGATAGTTGTATCAATTGAAATGATTAGGCACCTAAAGTTAATGAAATATTACCATTTGAAAAATAAGTGAACCCACCAAAGCTGATTGGTACATTCAAATTGAAATGAGACTTAAATAAAAATTATGTTATCTACATTGATGACACACAAATGCATTCAAGACTGAGGCTCAAGAATAATATAGACAAAATCTATGCAAAGGAAAGTTATTTTTCAATTACTCTTGATTAAACATTACATTTTCAAGTAATCTCATGTCTAAAAATCCCTAATTCTCCTAGTGAACAAGCAAATCATGAACAAGTCAATGTAATAGAAGAATTATAGTATTACACATGAAATAATAGCCTCTTATTCAAAGTAGGGTCATCCTCCATTTCCTTATTCTTAATCATTTGTAGGGTGGAAAGAATATACATATATCATGTTTGATAAAAGTGCCCTAGATTTTAAATTCCTTCACTGCTCAACTTTGTTGGATGAGGTGGAATCATTGATGCCTTATTCTACTCAAGACTAATTTTTTTTATGAATGGAAGAAAAATAATACATAGATGACTTGATACCTATAAAATCATAAGGCCTCCACCAAGAGACATCAAAACTTGAGATAATACCTTACATTGACACACTAAGAAATTTATTTATGAGTTAAACAATTTATAGAGATTGTTTACATATTATAAACAACAAGAACACAACTACTTATGTATCTAGTTGGGTATTTAAAAGATAGATTATAATTCCATCCCCTAAGAATACTTACAACTAAGTCTCAGCCAAAGTTTGGCTTGAGAAAAACATGGTAGAAGGAAAGTTAAAGCAATCCTTAGTCAAGGGCCAGAGGATGAACCCAAAGTAGGTAATTTCATCCAACTGTATTATCAAGTTTAGAATTGAGATTATGATAGATATGAATCTTATGAATAGGTTATATGGGTTAGTTAGCATTACATATGTCCAAGTTGAATGGGTCAAATTATTGGCTATTATTCAACATATGACAAATTAATTTCCCTTATAGAAGTCATTATTACAAGACTTAAAACACAAATGTTTCATCTTGACCAAAGGCCAATTGATTGAAATTTTTATATGATGTACTACTTATTAGATGTGGTATTGGGCACTATCTATAAGGCCCATATGTAGGTATGGTATCCCTAAACTGAGTACCTAATAAATAAGATTGAAGAAGACCATTCTTTCATGCTGATATATAGCTACAAGAATGAAATTTTAAGAATACGTGATGAGGTAAATCCTCAAGTGTTTTAAGGAATTCATGGAAATTCAATTACTATGTTGTTCAACAACATAAAAATAACCTTTAACAAAATGGGTTACTATTGGTATTATTCTAATGTCACTATCATTAAGATAGAGGGCACCTAAACTTCACCACTATTACTACCACACCATATTCCAGACAAAATCATAGAGCAAGAAATAGGTTTACAAATATACAATAGCATTTATGAATAATTAGGTTAGAAACATTTATCCCATTACTTCAAAACTCCTTTAAGCATTGGAAAACAATAGTATGTGATCAGATCAGATTTCATCCAAGTTAGCAAGGTTAAGACCCATTACAATTTGAATCTAGCACCATTTAAGGAGTGGGATCCTAGAAACAAAATAAGGGGATAATTCCAATACATTAAAGAGAATAAAAAGGTAAACATATTATATGGACATCAAATATATGATCATGATTTTATTTTTATAAATGTAGTAGATGATTTGGATGTGTGGACTAAAATGAAGAGCAAACCTATGTCTATGATTTAGGTGTAGGTCATTTAATATGATCTTGAGGTGGAAAAATAAAAGGCACAATGTGCATGGAGCCACTAATGGCCTCCAGCCCAATCACATGACTCAAAATTACCAAATGAACCCTCCTCTCCTATAGGAGAGTGAATAGATGAAGTAGAAATTGAATCTAGTAGTTAGAGGGAATATAACCCTAAAATTAGAAGGGAGATTTTAAGAGGCCTCTTAAGTCCTCAAGTCTATTTTACATCTACAACTAACACCACTCAGGATCTAGGCAAAACCATAGAAAAATAAAAGTCTATATCTCCAATAGGGGAGGAAAGGAAGAACACTTTTATGATGACACCACTGCCACCTCTTACCACAATTACTCAAGTAAGTATTCATAAGTTCCTTCAAGTTTATTTCAGTAAATTTCAATTGATCCTAATTCCCCTAAGTCCCCTCTAAAAATTTATCCATCTTTCACAACCATTAGTGAGGAGACCTCCCCTTAAGTTCTCCATACCATACCAACTCCAATCACCATTTCTCCCACCACTGTGGTCACACTGACCATTTCTTCACCACCACCTCCAATTATGCCTTATACTATTGTTGTTCCTTCATATGTATCACCCTATCATACACCTTCCACTCCCCTCATTTTCATTTACCCAAAGAAACCTAGGGACCTTTCCACTTCCTATAAAGGCAAGCGACTATAAGAAAGACCATCACTTGGTCTTCCTACTATAAAAGAGAAAGATGAGGAAGAGGAGTTAAAAAGAAGATGAAAAAACAAAATAAGTATAGGAATAAGATCTCAAACATGTTATATCTTTAGTTGATTATCCAATTGAGGAAGAAGTAGAGGATAAAAAAGAAATAAAGGGGTCAAGACAAGAAATGAATGAAGAAGATGAATTGGATAAATCAAAAGTAATTAGTCTTAGAGGATAATAAGTGGAAGTATCCCTAACTAACACCTTAGATCAGTAGGTCCTCATGGGTGATCAAAGACAAAGCATTGATGAGGTATTTTCTCTTATTATTTCATCTATTATTATTATTATACAAATTCTAGTTGCAACCTTAACTCCAACTATTCCTAAGAGAATTGTATCTAGTTTTGTTGTTGATTCATCTATTCTTTATCCTAAGCAAATAAGGACTCTAAGATAGTCCACTTTGAGAATTTTGTTACTATTTCCATATTTAACCCCAAAATTCCACCAATCCCAAAGAAATAGTTAGCTAAACTAGGGCTACCAGTGCCCAAATAACCACCCATGGCATAAGCCATCATGACTATGGTAAGGACCCTTAGGTTAACCAAATTATTGGCTAAAGTCACCCAATAAGGGAACCATCACCATGGGAGAGGGTTTTCAATTCACCTATCTAGTTCCCCATATAGATAAGTGCATTTATGAAACCCCCAATAATGACACCTATTGCTATGACTCCTCCACCCTCTACATCAAAGGCCAAGTCAATATGATGAAATAGGTTAGCTCATTATTTCCCAATAGGTGAAAGAAATATAGGGTATAAGGGATGAGAGACACAATTAGTTATTACTAAGTTACCCATGGTCTCAACTAGATTTGATAAGGAGCGTGGAACTATTAAAAGGGTTAAGAAGAGGAAGGAAATGAATTTAACACAAGGGAGGAGATCAAATTAGAACAAAGGGAAAACCTGTTCACTTTATTAAAGAAACCCAAAAGGAATCCAAATGATCCTATGGAGTATACAAAGGACTTCTTTGATTTTGTGGATACTGCTAGGGAGGCAATGAAAGAGATGTACCAAAGCATAGAGGATGCATTGAAAAGGTTATAATAGAGACAAACCATGCATGATCCTTAGGAAATTATTGATGATGTTCATAGTGAAACTATCGAGTTGTATAATATTTTGAATAACATTCAAACTTCTATAGAAATAATCAACCCAATAGAGTGAATATCACCAATTTTTGTCATCAGATGAGGGAATTTAAAAAGAGATTGAATTTACTAGTTCAAAGTTTCAAAACTAACTCATTAAATCAACTAAATTTAATGACCAACATGGATGCATCATAGTGTTTAAACTATGTTATTTCATTAATTGATAATTCACTCAATTAGCATAATCAAATGAATCCATTGTTGGGAATTTTTTCAAGACATGAAATCTAGTCCTTAAAATTTTAGGGAGATATGAGGGTTAGTAATGTGATCACTCCATAGGTAAGCTTAATAACAAGCCTAATTTTGAGAATCTACCCTAGACACTACTAACAACTTCAAGGAGGAAGTTGAAAACACAATCTAGAAAACCAATGAAGAAGTTTTATAATTGGTCAATTTTTCCAAGGATAAGGTAGTAAGAGGTAAAGCCTTAAAAGCTAAATTTAAGAGCTTAGAATTTGAACAATAAATATTGATGGTTAAAGTTGTCAAAATATTAAAGCCTTCCCTACTTAATTTTGACATTCTAAATAAAGAGTTTTAGGCAATAGATTCATTGTTTGAAGAGCTAAAGGCAAAGAAGAAGGCTTCAACTTTAGTTTCAGCCACTCAAGTAACTATTATCATTCCCGCATTGACAAAGAGTGCCCAATTTTTAATATTTATGATCTTACACACTTCAATGGGCCTAGTTTTGATCGCTTAGGGACCCCTAATAGTTACCTCAATTACAACTACAATTACTCCACCAAATTCTTTAACTAGTGGTGCTACATCAGCACCCTAATAAAAATAGTTGTGTATTTATAGGTTCTTAACAAGTTGAAACCTTAGTTCCTAAACTATGTACATTGTATGTATATTGTATTTTTATATCAAGGGTATATTATATATGTTATCAGTGTACATGCATAACTCACATGATTTTTGAACATGTTGTTCTATTTCAGACATGTTAATTTATATGAAGTTTGAAGAGATGAGGCCTTACCCATCCTAAGCTTATATATACTTTTAACCTCCTAGTCCCAAAGGGAGGAGAATTTTAGTTATTTAAATTAATAGGAAAATTAGAGAAGTTATAATTGTCTTGATTTTGATGTGCAAATCTTTATTCTTCTCTAATTATGTCGATTGTGTGAGATGAGCTATCATTTTGGTATCTTAGTTATTTGATTATGTATGATTTTATCTTTATAATATAGTTATTTATTTTAAGCTATATTTTATTTGAATGTCTATTGCATGTTGATTATAATTCCCCCTTGTATATGTGCAATAAAAATCTAACAAATTTGGCAACCTTTAATTTTACATGTTTAAAATTATGTTTGAGAGTTGGTGTTGTACAATAACTTATAATAGGCATTAGTCTTTTAATTTATTATACAACTTAGGTAAAGTAATGGTCTTAAAGAGTCTTTATCTTGTGTGGTCCACATGCCTCTTTTCTACCATACTCTTCCCTATTTTTGAGTTTATTTGAGAATCATGCATGTTTTTCTCAAAATCAACTACACTCATTTTGTGGACAACCCCTATGAAACTTGCTCATTTCATAATCTACACTCTAAGCTCATCGTTCGAGACAAGATTATCTTGATCCTGTTTGACATCCTAGGAAAGTTTACAACACTCCCTCATCATGATTTATCAAGAATCATGAAACTCGTTGTAGTCTTTATCCAATTAAAATGTCAATTTTGATCATTTTTAGGGTGTTAGATAAATTTAATTTCTCAATGCATCAGTGACATTTTTTACCGCTCTTAAATGTTTTTCATTTTCAATGCATTGGTGGCACTTTTTTCCACTCTTGCATGATTCTCATTTTCTTTTTCATTAAATCATGCATCAACGACAATTTTTGCCTCTAGTGCATGATCTAACTCATCGCATGCATAGGCAGCACTTTTTGCCACCAATCCATAATCTACACCTAGGCACATGTTAGGGTGGTGATTTTTACCGCCTGAGAAAAGATTTCAAAATTTTTGGATTTTGTGTGACATTAATGGCTATGCTGAGTTTTTGAAAACTTATTTGGGGCTTTTTAAATGATTTTTGTTTGTCATTTCTTTTATTTTAAGTTTCATAGACTCCTTTTCATAGCTTCTCGATCACACAGTCGAGGGAAAATTTTGAATTCACCACCGAGCTTAGGATTTTGAGCTTATTGGGTAAGTCTTTTTCATACCCTAGGTGTTCATTTTTTTGTTTTTTTTGTTATCGATAATTCAACCCTTGTTTTATTTTTGTGTTTTACCTTAGTAAGCCTTAGCATCAAATTCTACCAAACCCTTATATGTGCCCTAGATTATCTTTCATGTCGAGTCGATGTTTTGACCCGACTTAGGTTTACTCTCTCAATCTAGTTGAGAACTATCACATACAAGATAAATATATAAACACCAAATTCCATCACTTGAAAGTTATTTAAAACATTTTAAACAAGTGTAAGGGTGGCAAATTTTACTGCTCAATATTTCCCCATTTCCTGCAGTAGCATCTAATTCTACCACCATGACACAAAACTTCCATTTTCATACCACATGCAATATCATCATTCTTTGCCACCCAAAATTCAAATGACATGCATCAATGGTTATTTTTTCCACCTCTTTGTAAATTTTTTTTCCTTGCATGCAAAGGCAACAAATTTCACGACCAACACAAATGCAAATTTCTTCTATATGCAATGGTGGTAAATTTCACCACCCATGCAAACATTCTCTTGGATTTTCCCAATTTTGGGATATTTTCAATTTTGCTTTTCCAAGCCTGCTTTCTTCTAGTTTTTCTACCTACTCTCACTTTATCCCTTTCAAATGTATCTCCATAGTCATGATCATCAACATGCAGTTATCCTAGATTGCATGATCATGACTTTGGTTACATTTTCTTCTGTGTATTTTTCCTAATTACATGATCATGACTTTGGTTGTAGTTTCTTCTATGGATATTCCTTCCTCATCAACATCCTTTTGGTAAAATCTCTTTTAGATGACTGAGTTTTTTCCAAAGAAGTTGAAAGTGATGAAATATAAATATTAAGGTGTTTTTCCAATCACTTCAGTTACTTCTAATGTTGATGACATTAGAGATATAAATATTGGTCATGTGGACATGGCTGAGTTTGTAGAGAGAACTAAGTCAAGCAATCCTAGCTCTGAAATGAAGAAGATAATTGATAGAAATATTCATTTGGTATCTTGTTTCCCTATAGCAGCTCACAACATAGAATTCATTCTTTAATGTGCTCAGTTTTATAATAAAGATACTAGGCCTGTGTTGGATGCTAGTGGAAATATGGTAATTAGATTGGATCTAGAATTCATTGATAAAGTGTTTATGTGCCCTCCTATTATAGAAGTGCTAAAAATTGATTTTGTTGACGCACAAAAAGAATATGACAAAAATATTGAAAAAGTGAAGAAGGTAATCAAAAATAAATGGCTCAAGACATCAAGGGCAAATTTTTCAAGATGGCCATGAAGTTTTCTAAGAAGTGACTTTATAGAAGAAGTTGGTGATCTGATAACTCTTTTCAGTAGGGTAATAAATTTTCCCTCTTCCTCACAGTTTCATGAATGGATGTATCCCTTCATCAAGGTAGTACTCCAAGGAAAATAAACCATCTTTTGGAGAGAACAAATCAATAATGCTTTGTATGATCAATTAACGAAGGTATCCAATACTTTCAAATTCTACATGACTTCTTATCTAGTGTATATTGTAGCTTCAATGAGAATCTTACATCAGAAGGAGATAGGAGAGTAATCCTAGTGTATCAATACTACTTTCAATTGACATTGAAGGGTTATATTCATCATTTTAAGAGAGTAAATGATGCTTTATTTTTATTATTCTTATATCTTTTTGATCCTCAACTAAAACAAAGAAGAGTATCAGATGAGGTTTGAATAATGGTAAATGATTTTGGATGCATGTTCTTATAGTTTCCTTTTTTCTCATATCTAAGGGTTGGATTTTTCCAAAGTCATCCTTATAAGCTTCCAAGATTATCCTCAAATAAATTGGTATTAATGGAGATATGCAGAAAAATTATCATCATGCATAATAAATAGATGAAACTCAAGAAGCCTGATTTTAGATTTCTAGTTGAAATTGGTAGGTTTTCAGTGTTAACCGTTGGGAAAGCTAGAGTCATGGAAACTGAAATGCAGCTCATAACCTTGAAGCAATTAAAAATAAGAATACATTTTGATTATAGGGGTGTGAAGGACATAATAAAGAGGAAAAAACAATTCCATGAACCTATTATTGAAAATGTTTGGGTTTATTTGAGAATAGAAGAAGATGTTAGGAAAATAGACTACAACAAGTTGTCCCTTGAGCAGATTGAATATCTGGGACTTGCTGATATCCTTGAGAATGTAGTGGATGATGGAGAGTTGATTGATGAGATATATAATACTAATTTTTTTTAATACTCCTCTTCATCCAGTCTAATGGACACAAAAAGAGCTGACCTCCTTGAGGAAAAGATTTGAACCTATATTGGCAAACACCAATAACTGGCTAGCAAACAAGGGAATTGCTTTGAAGGAATTCTTCATAAGATCAGAAGTTGAGACTTAAAAGGAAATAAGAAGAAAGGTAGAGAATAGGATGAATAATAAAAGTGATGTTCCTTCTTCCTCCAAGCCACATAAGCCTAAGATCATATTTGTAACAAAGAAGTCAAAATCCATGGAAAAAAAATCTAAAATAAAAGATATGGAAATTGAGAAATAGGTCACTGAAGAACCAATGACAGAAGAGATGAAAATTGAAGATAGGCCTATAAATCAACAAGAGGAGGAACTTTGTCCCCATAAGAGAATGTTCAAAAAGAAATGGGAGTCTCTTCTTCCCTGCCTAACACGTCTGTTGCAACTCTTTCAATTGTTTCTCCTATTAATGTTCCCTCTTCTAGATCACCCTCTCCTTCCAAAATAATTTTTGACAACCCTCAAAGCACTTTTGAAGATATTATCCATTCCTCAGGGTCTATTCCTAGTTTTTCCTCCCCATATTTTGATATTGGAGATACTTCTAGTTTTAATCACTTAGTAAAAGGTGCAATTTTTATTGACACTCCACCTATTATTTCCACTACCTGTGCAAGTGCAGCTTCGATGAAACCAACAATGGAGATATATCATATTTTGAGTACTTATGTGATCCCAACATGTTTATAAACCTATACACCAAAAATGAAGAAACAATCCATCTCTCTAGATGACTTTGATTTTAATAAGCTGGTGCTAGTAAAAGCCATGGCCCTGAAGAAGCCAAAGATTCTTTCAAAAATGCTTAGAGATAAAGGACACAAATTTTTGGAGATTTCAAGACCTCCACAAGATGAAACCATTGAAAATTTTGATATAAATGATTACTCTATTTTTAGATTTGAACTAGATAAGATAAATCATGAAAGTGCTAAGAGTGATATGCAGCCAACCATGGACATCTTGATTCAAAAATTTGATAGGGAGAAAGAGATGAAGGATCACTACAAAGCAATGGTGGAAAAATTGACTTTAGTGTTAAGGAAAATCACTTTGAGTACAGAAGCAGTAACTCTTGAGACCATTTTTGTAGAATACCCCATTATTTAGAAATTAGAAAAGACCTATCTCAAAGGAAAAGTACTTGAAGAGTACTTGGACAAGATGCATGCATAAGGAATTTCCTTTCTGACAGAGTTATCTAAGAAAATAGATAAAATGAGGAAAATAAGATTAGAACTTGATGATTTCATTGAAGTTGTTTCTCAAGATATTGAAAGCATAGAAAAAAATCATGATAAATGGGTGGAGATGAGAAAAATGAAAATAAGCACTCTAATATAACTTGGCGTCATTACTGATAGGGATTCTTATACTGAAACTAAAGAGGCATTGACATATATAATCTATGTGCTTAAATATTTTATCAATGACCTTGAATCTGCAAGGGAACTCAATGAACAAAGTGATGCCAACCTTTTGCATAAGTTGGAGGAGCTACCTTGCAAGCTTACATCTCAAGATAACCAATTCCTTTTAATAGAAGAAATGATTTGGAAATTTGAAGGTATGTTTCAAAAAGAATTTGAAAATAAGATATTTTTAATAGCCTCTGTGGACAATATTTTGGGCAATCAGTTAAATTTGGATAATCTAAAAACCAAGTTAACTAGTCATGCAAAATCAGTGACCACAGTAAGAGATGCCATAGTTAGAGCCAAGATGATTTATAGGAACACTTTTAGTCCAAATAGTATCAGGATGTAAGCAACTTTCATAATGTATGATGGACACATGAAAAATGATGGTGATACAAATTGAAGCAATATATTTTCCCTTAGTTTATTTTCCATTTTTTAGATGTACTTTTGAATCAATTTTGGATATTTTTACATGTACTTTTTTCATATGTAATTACATGTAAAAAATAGGAAGTCCCAAGTCAATAAGGACTCTTATTTTTGAATAGGTCAAAGTAGTTAGGTTTTTCTTAAATTTTATCAAGGCCTCTCCCTATAAATAAAGAGGGCCTCTTTTGTAATAAGATCTTGAAATTATTGAAACAAAACTCTATCAAATTGAAAAGTATTTTGAGACTTTGAGTTCAAATTGTAAATCAGATTTTATCAAGTGAATGAGAAAGCAAGTGATATTTCAAACTTTATGTTGAAATAACTATGGTTGTATTGGTGATTGTTCTTATGTATTTTTTCCTAATACTATCTTATCTATTTGATTAAATAGTAGGGTGAGTGAAAATAATTTATGAGATGTTCTAAAGTTGATTGTGGAGACTTTGTCCTTCAACAATTATTTTTAGTTTGTGATTTAGTGTTTTGAATCAAAGGATATTGGAAAGGCTTTGAACTACTATTAAAATTTTGTGATTATATATTCTATTGTAGTTTTTGATGAATACTTTGGGCTTCACCTCATTTTACTATGTTTTAAGCTATGAATCAACAAAAGAAAAAACAATAGACTTTATGCTCTCGTGGGTTTCTTAGTTTTTCAATCAATTTATTGAAAAAGTGTTCTCTTATTTTGTAAACATCATTTCTAAAAAAATATAAATGGATGATATGGTCTCACCCTTGATTTAATATTTAGTTTATATTAGTTTATGATATCTCATAGGGAACCTCCCCTTGCTGAGAGGAGAGATTTATCTCATTACACTGTGGATGATATATCTATTTTGCCTTCAGTTAGTTGACAACAAAATATTCACCCAACAATTTTTGGTGACTCTATTGGAGATATGAACATGCAATTTGAAGCCTTATGCTTTGAGTTGAATATTTTCTAGTTCTTTTCCACTCAACATTCTGGTAAATTCATGGTATATGTGAAGCGAGAGATCTCAAGGTATTATTGATCTTGTATTTGAGTTGATACAATAAAATAATTTTGATCTCTTGCCTCTACGATCTCACCTTCAGTGAAATAGGAGTTTTCTTCCTACCAATGTTAGGTCTCCAATACTAGGTGAAGCTTCTAGTTCTAGTGCTAGTAGAGTTTTATCTATTCATACTCCATAAAGGTCTGTTATCCCACCTTTTAATCAGTAGGTCATGGTAGCCCAAGGCTGTTGGGGTAATACTTTTAGTCCTCTAAATTTAACCCTACCTTTACATGAACTACCTCGTAGTCGAGAAAGAATTTTTTCAAGTTTTATGGTGATGGAAAAGTTCACCCTGATGAACATATTATAGCTTTCTGCATAGCTTGTGGTGTGATAGGCATTGAAAATGAAGATATATCAGTAAGGCTTTTTGTAGAAACACTGCAAAGTGCTGCTGTAGATTAGTTTTATCATCTTCAAGCTTAGACTATAACCAATTAGAACACTCTTAAGACCAATTTTGAGGCTTGGTTCAAACCTATAAAAGATGCACCTGCCTTATTATATGAGATTACACAAATGAAGAAAGAGCCTCATGAGCCTATGCAAGACTTCATTTCTAAATTCAACAAGCTGAGGAACATGATTCCTACAATCGCTCAGCATATGTCAGAGAATCTTAAGTGATTCTTTATCAATTCTCAACTTCTCAAAGTGAGTTTTATATTAAGGTGGGTTGGCCCTACAGATCTTTCTACACCTTAGATTTTAGCTACCAAAATTGAATATGATCTTATCCTTGTAGGTAAGATAAGAAGATATTCTAAAAAAAATAGATTTTCCCCTTCTACTAAAAATTATTCCACAAACACCACTGATCTTATGGTGTAAAAGTTAGTAAATGAATTTCTAGCTCTAAAAAGGCAAATGTCCCAAGGAATGTCTGTTCATTCTTCTTATCAGGATATACCAATGAGGATGTTCTCCAACAATTCATATCAAGACAATGCTACCAAAAATCAAGGGCAACCCAATCATCTTCCTCCCACACAAGGGAAGCTTGCCATTGAAGTAGCACCGGTCAACTTAGTAATTGGTTATTATGAAGCTAAACATGATCATTCTTCCAACCTAAGTTGAACCAAGAAAATGATGCTAATCTCTTTACAGAAGGAGAAGAAGAATTAGCTGGCAACTGCACTTTGGTTTTTTGAATTACCAAGATGAAGCTAAAAAAGAAGGAGAAGTGTATGATGGAACATATGCTATTTTTAATAGGTCTTAAAACTAGTCAAATCAGTAAGTTGATAAGGGAAAATCAAGAGAAGAACCTTAGCCAGTGATCTTAATCACTAAATGGGGAAGTTCACTGCATTTCCAATCAAAAGACCCAATAGCCAATAAATAGGTAAGTACATCTAGCAATTTTGTATCTTTTACTTCTATCTCTCAGACTAGTACCACATTGAATAAAAATCAAAATGATAGAATTATTTCCTTTGTTTCTAGTTCATTCTAGTTATTTGATATAATTGATCATGCTAAGAAGACCAAGATCCAAATATCTAAAGTTGAGTATTTACAAGCTAATCCTAAATAGTTTGATAGGTTGGCTGAACACATCAAAAACAAAGTCATCCCTACAGGACAAGATTTTCCAAAAGTGACTCATGATCCCTCAAAGAATAAATATAACCAAAATAATCTTGTCACTATTCCCCTTTTTGCCTCTAGAAAAATAGAACATTTCTATGTTTCTCTATTGATAAATGGTCATAAGTTGAGCAATTGTATAATAAATTCTAGAGCCTCTGATAATGTTATGCCTGCCAAGGTAGCAGACTCTTTCAATCTTACCTTAACTAAGACTTTTGGGAGATTTTTCTCCATAGAAAATAAGCAAGTACCACTTTTTGGTCAAATCAAAGATGCTCAATTTGCATTTGTGGCTTTTCTAGATAAGAGGATTAAGATGGCAGTCTTAGTGGCTGATGTTCCAACTTCTTATGGCATTATACTTAGATGTAATTTTTGTAAGGATGTAGGTGGAGAGTTGAACATGGGTATATCTAAAGCAAGGATACCTGTTAAAGGAGTCACGGAAAATTTGCTTCCTGAGAAGGAGGCTAAATATATTGTTACCCAAACAATAAACCCTGAAGCTAAAATTTTGTTTGAGTCCTTAAGAATGGGTAATTATTTTATGTCTATTAAAGATGTTTTTAATTCATTAGATGAAAGTTCATCAGTTGATTGTTTAGATAATTTAGATAATTCAAATAGAAAATTAGAATAATTTTTAGAGAAAATTTTAGGTAAAAAGGGATCTTTCCTCACTGATGAAGAGGAATCTTTAGATCGATCAAATTCTAATTGAGGTTTGGGTTTTAGAATTTGATGGTAATTGTTCCTCTACCAGTTTTGGAGTCATAATTGTTTTGATATCCCCACAAGGAGATATTTTTCCTTGCTCATATATGTTGTAATTTGACAATACCAACAACACTGCTGAATATGAATCACTGTTGCTTGGATTGAAAGTTGCTCGCGTTAGAGGTGTTAAAATTTTTCATGCCCAAAGAGATGCTAAATTGGTGGTTTGTCAAGTGAGAAATATGTATCAAACCAAAAATGAAAGATTGTGACATTATCGCAATCATGTATGGGATTGTATTAAAAGTTTTGATGCTTTCAATATCTCTACAGTGCCAAGAGAGTTTAATGATCGTGCAGATTCATTAGCTATCTCCGCAACTCTAGTGGTTCCTTATAAATATTTTGAAGGAAGCAAGTATACCATTGAGTTAGTCTTTTGACCAAATGTACCTGATAATACTGACCATTGGAAAGTGTTTAATGGTCATAATCAAATTATTTCTTTTCTAAAAAAGATGGATAGCTTTGATGAGCTCTATTTTGAAGGTAGTGAATCTCCACCACATGAATCAATTCTTGAAATAGATTCATAAATTGGTGAGGAGTTTATTCAACTAAAAGGGAATAAAATTCCAAAAGTTTTGGTTTCTCTTGAAAATTTATTTGATAAGCATGATAGATATATCGAGCAACAAAAATAAATAGATTCAAGTTCTTCTATGTAATTTAATCAAGTAAATTTGAGTTTGAAAGCAGATCCCAAAATGGTCAACATTGAGAAATATTACACTTCTGATGAAAAGTTCAAATTCATTACTCTTCTTCATTATTACATTGATGTTTTGGAATATTATTATGATGATCTGAAATCCTTCAGGCTTAAACAAATTCAGCATGAAATTCCTCTTAAAGCTAGGTCATTACCTCATAAACAAAAACAAAGGCAATACAACCCCAAAATATCAGGTACTATCCTTTCTAAGATTTAGAAGATGTTGAATGCAAGGATAATTTTTCCAATTCATCATTCCATCTGGATCACAAACATAGTTCTCATAAGGAAGAAGAATGGAGAAATTTGTATTTGTGTTGATTTTAAGAATCTCAACCAATCCTCTCTAAAGTATAATTACCCCCTACCCATCATGGATTAAGTATTGCAAATAGTAACTGGTTCAGAAATGCTTTCTATGTTAGATGGTTTTTTTAGTTATAATCAAGTAGAATTTAATGAAGTAGATCAATATAAAACCACTTTCACTACACCTTGGGGCACATTTGCATGTCATAGAATGCCTTTTGGTTTGATCAATGCTGGTGCCACATTATAGAGAGTTATGGAACTTGGATTTAGAGATGAAATAGGGAAGTTAATCATGGTGTATCTCGATGAATTGATTGTTTTGTCTAAACACCATTTTGATCATGCACATTATTTATGACAAGTGTTGAAACGCTGTTGATAAAATGGTATTTCTCTCAATTCTAAGAAGTTAGTTTTTGGGGTTATAGAAGATAAACTTCTCTATCACATTGTATTTTGAGAAGGAACTAAAATTGACTCAAAAAGAGTCAAATCTATTCAAAGTCTTACTTTGACTATTAGTAAGACTATGGTTCATTCTTTTTTTGGAAAGGTGAATTTTATATGAAGGTTCATTCCTAAATTTGTAGAGAAAACCCATCACATTATCAACATGATGAAGGGTAAATCTACTTTCCATTGGACCACAGAAGGCAAAGTGTCATTTGAAGATATCAAGAAGGCTATTTCTCATGCTCCAATCCTAGTTTGTTTTGATTATACCAAAGATTTCACATTATACAACTATGATTTTGAACATACACTTTCAACTATTTTGGTTCAATAGAATAAAGAAGTTGTGGAATATCCCATATCATTTATGATTTGTCATCTCAAATATCATGAATTAAAATATTCAAACATAGAGAAGCATGCTTATTCCATGGTTAAGGTGGTAAAGCATTTTAAATTCTATATCCTAAATTCATATACTGTTATTTTGGTTCCTGACACAATAGTAAAGTCTATTTTAACTCAATAAGAGTTTGGCACTAAAAGGGGAAATTATATTGCTAAGATCTAAGAGTTTGATCTTGATATCAAATGTACTAAACTTGTGCATGGAAGAGGCTTGTGTCAATTTGATTGCGAATAACATACCAAAAGAGATAGGAGATGAAGAAATAAAAGTTGAGGACATGTTAATAGTTCTTTTTATCACTACTACTGATTAGTAGTATTCTAATATCACTCATTTTATTACCTATGGTGAATGTCCTACTCATCTGACTTGTAAGGACAAAAGAACAATTAATTTGAAAGATATTAACTACATCTTATGGGACAATAGTTTGTACAAAAGAATACTTGATGAAGTATTTCTTTGTTGCATGAATAAAGTGCAACAACATAAAATTTTGGAGTCTTTCCATAATTTGACTTGTGGAAGACATTTTTCTACACCCATGAAAACTCAAAAGATTCTACAAGATAGATACTATTGGCCTACACTACTTCAAGATGCACACAATTGGGTACATAGGTGTGAGTTGTGTCAATGGTTCATTGGAAAACCTAAGTTGGCCACATTACCTCTCAAGATGATGGCGATTAAAGAACCTTTTTAGCAATGGGGTATCAAATTCATTGGTTTTGTGAACCCATCCTCAAGTGCTAGACATGACTATGTTCTCACCGTATTAGACTATTTTACCAAGTGGGTGGAAGCCATCCCAGTTAAGTATGCTACTTCAGAAGTGATATATAATTTTCTTAAGGAAAATATTATTTCCTGATTTGGATTTCTAAACAATATTATAGAAGACAATGACACTTGTTTCTCTTCTCATGAGATTATTGAATTTTGCTACAAGCATGGAATCATTCTTTCTCACTTATCAGACTATTATCCATAAGGAAATGGTCAGGTAGAATCAAGTAACAAGAATCTGGTTACTATTATTAAGAAACTTGTAGATGATAATTAGAGAACTTGGCATAAATCATTATTTGATGCTTTATAGGTAGACAAGATTATGCCTAAGAGGCCAATAGGTATGTCACCATTTTATCTTCTATATGGTCTAAATGCAGAGATATCCATTACATTGGAACTACCATAACTGAAGTTGGTAAAGGCGGTGTAAGATCAAACTTTTGAAAATTCTATTGATAAAAGGATTATGTACCTAACTGAACTAGAAGAGAAATGAACTATAGTAGTAGACCATATTGCTAAATATAAAAATTAGGTAAAGAAACTCTTTGACAAGAAAGTAAGGATTCATGAGTTTTAGATTGGAGATCAAGTCTTGTTGTGGGACAAGAGGAGAGAACCAAAAGGAATGCATGGAAAATTTGATTCCTTATAGAGAGGTCCATTTACCATTCATCAAATCTATGGTGAAAATAACTTCTTTTTAGAATATTAGGAAGGGATACCATTCTTGTTGCCTCATAGTGGGCAACATCTGAAACACTTCAATCCTTGAAGTATCAGATAAGTTTATTTGTACATTTATATAGTTTTATGCTTTTATTTTTCTATTTTTATTTAGTTATTTGTCTTTTTATTTTTGGTAGCTTGACTCTGTAGCCCAATGGCATGGGTGAAGGCACTTAGAGACTACATTCTACTCCCTTGGATCATTTTTATGTTAAATCAATGGAAGTTTCTCAATTAGAGCTAGCTGTTGTTTCCAAAATCAGCTACACCCATTTTGTAGACAACCCCTATGAAACTTATCTATTTCATAATCTACACTCTAAGCTCATCATTTGAGATGAGATTCTCTTGATCTTATCTGACATTCTAGAAAAGTTTACAACACTCCCTCGTCATGATTTCTCAAAAATTATGAAATCTGTTGTAGTCTTTATTTGATCAAAATGTCAATTTTGATCATTTTTAGGGTGTTAGAGAAATTTCATTTCTCAATGCATCAGTGGCATTTTTTACCGCTCTTGCATGTTTTTTATTTTCAATGCATTGGTGGCACTTTTTGCCACTCTTGCATGATTCTCATTTTCTTTTTCATTAAATCATGCATCAGTGACAATTTTTGCCACTAGTGCATGATCTAATTCATTACTTGCATAGGTGGTACTTTTTACCACCAATCCATAATCTACGCCTAGGCACATGTCAGGGCAACAATTTTTGCTACCTGAGCAAAGATTTCAAAAATCTTGGATTTTGTGTGACATTAATGGCCATACACGTTGATTTTTTGAAAACTTATTTGGGGTTTTTTAAATGATTTTTTTTTTCATTTCTTTTATTTTAAGTTTCCTAGACTCCTTTCCATAGCCGCTCGACCACACAATTGAGGGGAAAGTTTGAATTCCCTGCCAAGCTTAGGATTTTGAGCTTACCAGGTAAGTCTTTTTCATACCCTAGGTTTTTATTTTATATATTTTTTTCTCGATAATTTGACCCTTGTTTTATTTTTGTGTTTTACCTTAGTAATCCTTAGTGGAAAATTCTACCAAACCCTTGTACGTACCCTTGATTATCTTGCATGTTGAGTCAGTGTTTTGACCCGACTTAGGTTTACTCTCTCAATCTAGTTGAGAACCATTACATACAAGATAAATACATAAACACTAAATTCCACTGCTTATAAGTTATTTGGAATGTTTTAAATAAGTGTAAGGGTGGTGAATTTTATTGCTCAATCTTTCCCCATTTCTTTCAGCAACGTCTAATTCTGTTGCCATGACAAAAAACTTCTATTTTCATACCACATGCAATATTGTCATTTTTTGCTGCCTAAAATTCAAATGACATGAATTAGTGGTTATTTTTGCTGCCTCTGTGTAATCATGAATTTTTACCTACATGCAAAGGTGGAAAATTTCATCGCCAATGCAAATGCAAATTTCCTCTATATGTAATGGCGGTATATTTCACTACCCATGCAAACATTCTCTTGGATTTTCCCAATTCTAGGATATTTTCAATTTTTCTTTTCCAAGCCCGCTTTCTTCTAGTTTTTTTCCTGCTCACACTTTAGCCCTTTCAAGTGCATCTCCATAGTCATGATCATCAACATGCAATTATCCCAGATTGCTAGTATTTTCCCTAATTGCATGATCATGACTTTTGTTGTAGTTTCTTCTGTGGATCTTCCTTCCTTATCAACATCCTTTTGGTAAAAGCTCTTTTAGATGATTGAGTTTTCTCCAAATAAGTTTAAAGCGATGAAATATAAATATCAAGGAATTTTTCTAATCATCTCAATTACTTCTAATGTTGATGACATTAGAGATACAAAGATTGGTCATATGGACATGGTTGAGTTTGTGGAGAGAACTAAGTCAAGCAATCCTAGCTCTAAAATGAAGAAGATAATTGATAACAATATTTATTTGGTATCTTGTTTCCTTGTAGCAACTCACAACATAGAATTCATTCTTTAATGTGCTCAGTTTTATAATAAAGATTCTAGGCCTGTGTTGGACGCTAGTGGCAATATGGTAATTAGATTGGATCTAGAATTCATTGATAAAGTGTTTATGTGCCCTCCTATTATAAAAGTGATAAAAATTGATTTTGTTGATGCACAAAAATAATATAATAAAAATCTTGAAAAAGTGAAGAAGGTAATCAACAATAAATGGTTCAAGACATCAAGGGAAAATTTGTCAAGGTGGCCATGAAGTTTTATAAGAAGTGACTTTATAGAAGAATTTGGTGATCTGATAACTCTTTTTAGTAGGGTAAGAGGTTTTCCCTCTTCCTCACAGTTTCATGAATGGATGTATCCCTTCATCAAGGTAATACTCCAAGGCAAACAAACCATCTTCTAGGGAGAAAAAATTAGTAATGCTTTGCACAAGTAATTGATGAAGGTATCCACTACTTTCAAATTCTACATGACTTCTTATTTGGTGTATATTTTAGCTTCAATGAGAATCTTTCCAAGTCTAACATCAGAAGGAGATAAGAGAGTAATCCTAATGTATCAATACTAATCTCAATTGAAATTAAAGGGTTATATTCATCATTTTAGGAGAGTAAATGATGATTCTTTTGAGGTATTATTATGTATTTTTGATCCTCAACCAGAACAAAGAAGAGTGTTAGATGAGGCTTGGACAGTGGTAAATGATTTTCGATGCATATTCTTATAGTTTCCTTCCTTCTCATATCTAAGGGTTGGCTTTTTCCAAGGTCATCTTTATATGCTTCCAAAATTCCCCTCAGATAAATTAGTCTTAATGGAGATATGTATATAAATGATCATTGTGCATAATAAATAGATGGAACTCAAGAAGCCTAGTTTCAGATTCCTAGTTGAAATTGGCAGGTTTTCAGTGTTAACTGCTGGGAAAGCTAGAGTCATGGAAATTGAAATGTAGCTCATAACCTTAAAAAAATTCAAAATAAGACTAAATTTTGATTACAAGAGTGTGAAGGACATAATCAAGAGGAAAACCCAATTCCATGAACCTATGATTGAAGTTGTTTGGGTTGATTTGAAAATAGAAGAAGATGCCAAGAAAATGGACTACAACAGGTTGTCCCTTGAACAGATTAAATATCTAGGACTTACTGATATCCTCAAGAATGTAGTGGATGATGGAGAGTTGATTAATGATAGATATAATACTAATTTTTTTTATAATACTCATCTTATTCTAATCCAATGGTCACAAAAAGGGCTGACCTCCTTAAGGAAAAGATTTGAACCTATATTGGCAAACACCAATAACTGACTGGCAAACACCAATAAAAAATGTAGAGGATATGATGAATAAAAAAAGTGATGTTCCTTCTTCCTCTAAGCCACATAAGCGTAAGATCATATTTGTAATGAAGAAGTCAAAAATCGTGGAAAAAGAATCTGAAATAGAAGATATGGAAATTGAGAAACAAAGCACTAAAGAACTTGTGATGAAAGAGATGGAAATTGAAGATAGGCCTATAAATCAATAAGAGGAGGAAACCTTGTCCCCACAAGAGAATGTTTAGAAAGAAATGGGAGTCTCTTCTTCCTCACCTAAAATGCTTGTTGCAGCTCCATCTATTTCTCCTATTAATGTTCCCTCTTCTGGATCACCCTCTCCTTCAAAAATAATTTTTGACAAACCTCAAAGCACTTTTGAAGATATTATTCATTCCTTAAGGTCTATTCTTGGTTTGTGCTCCCCATATTTTGATATTGGAGATACTTCTAGTTTTGATCACTTAGTAAAAGGTGTAGTTTTTACTGACACTCCACCTATTATTTATACTACCTATGTAAGTGTAGCTCCAGTGACACCAAAAATTGAGATAGATCCTATTATGAGTACTTCTATGCTCCCACCATGGTTATCAGCCTATACACCAAAAAGGAAAAAACAAGCCATCCCTTTAGATGACTTTGATTTTAATAAGTTGGTGCCAATAAAAGCCAAGGCCCCAAAGAAGCCAAAGATTCTTTCAAAAATACTTGGAGATAAAGGACACAAATTTTTGGAGATTGCAATACCTCCATAGGATGAAACCATTGAAATTTTTGATTTAAATGATTACTCTATCTCTAGAGTTGAATTAGGTAATATAACTCATGAAAGTGCCAAGAGTGATATGCAGTCAACCATGGACATCTTGATTCAAAAATTTGATAGGGAGCAAGAGATGAAGGATCACTACAAAGTAATGGTGGAACAATTGACTGTAGTGTTAAGGAAAATCACTTTGACTACAGAAGTAGTAACTCTTGAGGCCATTTTTGTAGAATACCCCATTATTTAGAAATTATAAAAGACCTATCTCAAAGGAAAAGTCCTTGGACAAGATGCATACACAAGGAATTTCCCTTCTCATAGAGTTATATGAGAAAATAGATAAAATGAAGAAAATAAGATCATAACTTGATGATTTCATTGAAGTTGTTTCTCAAGATATTGAAAGCATAGAAAATAATCATGATAAATGGGTGGAGATGAGAAAACTGAAAATAAGCACTCTAATATAAATTGGCATCATTACTGATAGGGATTCTTATACTAAAACTAAAGAGGTATTGACATATAGAATCTATGTGCTTAAATATTTGATCAATGACCTTGAATCTGCAAGGGAATTTAGTGAACAAAGTGATGTCATCCTTGTGCATAAGTTGGAGGAGTTACCATGCAAGCTTATATCTTAAGATAACCAATTCCTTTCAGCAGAAGAAATGATTTGGGAATTTAAAGGTATGTTCCAGAAAGAATTTGAAGATAAGACATTTTAAATAGACTTTGTGGATAATATTCTAGACAATCAATTAACTTTGGATAATCTGAAAACCAAGTTAACTAGTCATGCAAAATCAGTCACCACAGTGAGAGATGCCATAATTAGAGCCAAGATGATTTTTAGGAACACTATTAGTCCAGACAGTATCGAGATGCAAGCAACTTTCACAATGTATGATGGACACATGAATAAGGATGGTGATATGAATTAAAGCAATATCTTTTTGTCTTAGTTTATTTTCCATTTTTTAGATGTACTTTTGAATCAATTTTGGACATTTTTACATGTACTTTTTTCATATGTAATCACATGTAAAAAATAGGAAGTCCCAAGTCAATAAGGACTCTTATTTTTGAATAGGTTAAAGTAATTAGGTTTTTCCTAAATTTTCTCAAGGACTCTCCCTATAAATAAAGAGGGCCTCTTTTGTAATAAGATCTTGGAATTATTGAAACAAGACTGTCAAATTGAAAAATATTTTTAGACTTTGAGTTCAAATTGTAAATCAGATTTTATCAAGTGAATGAGAAAGCAAGTGATATTTCAAACTTTATGTTGAAATAAATTTTGTTATAATAGAAATTGTTCTTATGTCTTTTTAGTAATACTATCTTATCTATTTGATTAAATAGTAGGGTGAGTGAAAATAATCTGGGAGATGTTGTAAAGTTGATTATGGAGACTTTGTGCTTCAATAGTTATTTTTAGTTTGTGATTTAGTGTTTTGAATCAAGGATATTGGAAAGGCTTTGAACTACTATTATCTTTTGTGATTATATATTCTATTGTAGTTTTTGGTGAAGACTTTGGGCTACACCTCATTTTACTATGTTCTAAGTTACGAATCAACAAAAGAAACAATAATAGACTTTTTGCTCTCGTAGGTTTCTTAGTTTTTCAGTTAAATATAGAGAAAGTGTTCTCTTATTTTGTAAACATCATTTATGAAAAAAGAAAAATGGATGATGTGGTCTCACCCCTAAATTAATATTTAGTTTAGATTAGTTTATGATAGCTCATAGGGAACCTCCCCTTGCTGACATGAGAGATTTATCTCATTACAATGTGGCTGATATAACCATTTTACCTTCAGTTAATTAACGATAAAATATTCACCCAACAATGCCCACCTTAGTTAAAATCATCACCATTCCATCCACTCCAAGTGTTTCATGGTGGAGCTTGTTCTTATTATAATGCCTAGTTCCCAACAGGGTGTGTGTGTGGGGGGGTGTGTAATGCCCCCTAATAAGGTTGCCATGGGGGTTTAGGGGGTGGAAACCATATTTGGAGCTCCCTTGGTGCAGCTTTAGGGGTATTTCCCCCAAAGTAAAATTTTGTTAAAAATGCATTGTAAAATATTATAATTTCATAGTAAATATGGACCATTCACTATTATGTCACATATCTAATGGTAGAAATTATGTTTGTGCATTTTTAACCTAATATGTAACCTTCATTTGATATGACGGAATTATAATCATGATGGAATATGGTGTGTGAGTAAATAAGATATTGTAGTGGATGTATTGTAGGTTTTTCCCTTCTTTTTATTGGATTGAATAATAAGAAGGATTAGCTATTTCTATGTGGATGTAGCTCATATTGGGTGAACCACATTAAATATATGTCTCTATTATGTTGTGTCTTCTATATTTTATTTCCTTCTTTAATTCATTAATATTTTTCTATGTTCTATATTCTTAAAACCAACTAGATTCAGGTTCATCCATAGACAACCCATTCATGGTAGACAATCTATATCACTCACCACTATTCCACCTACAGGTTGTTATAAAAATAGTACCATAAAACTTAGGCCTTGGAGTGAAATATTTCAATGATACTAAAACATTAGAATAAAAATTTTAAAGGTCTCTATGTTGTGTATAAAACCCACATCAATATATGTAGTCTTAGATTAGATATGTATAGTCCCTAGTTACTGAAACAACAAAAAAACTATCATATCAATACAAATTTACCATACATTAGCTTAAAAATAGTCATAAAGCCTTATTTACATTAGAAATACCTTAAAATAAGTTAGTTACCAAATAATTGAGATTCCATACATGGCTTAATAATACTCTAATAGATAAACATATCTTAGAACATCGACAACCTTGTCTTGAGAAATAAAAGTCTAATTTTTAAATGAATATGATTGGATAAAATTAAAAAATATAGCATGAAGAAATAATATGGAAAGTAATTAATTAGATAAGAAACTTGTGCTCTGACACCAATGTATGGCAAAGATTAGAATGATGATATTTGGCAAAAACTAAAGTTAATACAAACATCATTAATGAATAATGAAAGATTACATTATTAAATAACCAAGAATGTGAATATTCATTTCATATTCCATGAATACTCTTTATATACCTATATATATATATATATATATATAGACAAAATATCTCCTATAATTGTTTTTAGGATTTATAATATTATATTACAATAATATTATAGTTCTCCCACCTAGAGTGAATGTGCAATTGTGTTTAGTTGACTGTGTATATAGCTATAAGATGACTTAAATACTAGATAATGATATCTCTTGGCTTGGTTTATAGGGAAATTGACTTGAATTATGACTAATCCTTACAAATAAGGCAAAACTTGGGCATAATATGACATATTTTCTTAATGTGCAATAGTGTAAATGATTGTATCAACTGAGTAATAAATGGTCAAATGAATAGCACTTGATGTATATTTATAGTAAAATATTTTGATAGTTTCCTTTAGATAACCTTATTAAATGTATGATAAAACCTAAAGGATTGATTTCAAATTTGGAAAAATTCTATTATTTGATATAGGACATGATCGACCCAAGTGGATAGGGGCACAATGGACCACTGTCTTCTTAGAGTAGACTTGTTTAGAAAGACTAGAGACAAATGTCCTTTGAAAAGAATGGTTTAAAGGTGATTTTAGATATCTTGAAAATTTAACATTGAGTATTTGTAATAGTAACAATAAATAAATTGTTGAGCCCACATATATATGAATGACTTAGAGGAATGTAAAATAAGAGTCATTTATTTATGCACAAGTCATGTGATTTGAAATACGTAAAGAATTAGTATTGTCAAGTATTTGTGACCAGATTTATGTGTCTATATCCCCCCCATTATATTAATAAAATATATATAATAAAGGATAAATAATTGAATCTGAGTGTTTACAACACACTTTGTCTTTAAGAAGATACTTCAATTGTCTAGGGCACTCAAATTTAGAAAACCCTGTACTAACTAATGAAATAATATTTTTGTCATTTAAAATTTAGAAATATTAACTTTGATATTTTTCATAATTGAATATAAGATCAAGGGATAAGTACACCTATATATAGTTGAAATCAAATTGCCCTACAACCTATAAATGATAATGGAGAACCATGCCCCTGTACTAAAACATTTATAAGATATGAACCAATGGAGAATTGATAGTGATCAATTCTAAATTTTGAATATCTAATCAATATCTTAGAGTTAGAAATGTATATTATTACAAATCTCATAAAAAGGGAATAATATCCAAAGTAATAACTGAAAAAGGTGGAACCATGATAGATTCAATATAAGTGATTCCAAGGCTATCAAGTGTCACTAGACTCAAACGTACATCACCCGTACATATTCAAATCAAACTATTATAGATGGATCTAGATTATAATTTGCATTATTAAAATAAAATAAAGAATATTCATGCCTCCATCATAACTAAATTTCTCATATAATTTACTTTGAAATGAATATTTTACTTTTAAATTTGCTTATTTTTATTTTTTGAACTTTGAAAATTTGAAACATTTTTTTTTTTCATTTTTCCACTTTGAATAAGCATGATCATAAATGAATATCATGCCCCCCTAAATATGTGCCAATTATATAGAGTGATATGCATTTATATTCTCAATTGTAAATGTATTTATAACATGTAACCTTGATCTTGTAATTATTTTTCACATGCCCATGCATATGCATTTAAGTGTGTATGATTATGTGCCTTAAGTCTTTGAAAAATGAACACATATACATGTCATATGACCATATAATATGTATTTATGTGATAATATATATTAGGTGCTAAATTTTTGAATTATTTAATTTTTTTGAAAGTCTACATTCATCTTATAAAATATAATTTTACAATATTTTGAATATTTGAGAACATGTGTCCTATATTTTTGAAACTTATATTTTGTATCTTTGAACATTTATTTTAGGTTTGAACAGGGTATTTTTTAAGGTCCCCTAGGAAAAATACCTTTGTAAAATTTAGGTGAATTAGTTTAAAAATGGTGGTAAATTGGTTTGAAAGGTGAATAATTGCAAAGGCGAATCAAGGACAATTGAATAGTGAATGTATTTGAGTAGAACTAGTTAGTGGTCACTAAACATTAGAATATGCAATGGGAAAACACACATCTGCATATGTGAGTAGATGTATGTCTACATATGTATACAACCATCTAAAATTTAGGTTCTAACTAGTCTCAAAATTTTGTGATGTATGGCCATGCACTACTGACTGGTGGACATTTAGGTGAGAGGTAGTAGATGTCTGGGCATGCAGTTAGTGGTCTACATATGTAAATGATTAACTAAATATGTAGATAAACATATGCATACATACATACATATATATATATATACACACACATATATATGTATATAAATATATATATATATATATATATATATATATACATATACATATATATATACATATATATATATATATATATTTATATACATATATATATACATACATACATACATATATATATATATATATATATATATATATATATATATATATATATACATACATACATACATACATACATATATATATATACATATATATATATATATATATATAGATACATATATATATATACATATGCATATATATATACATATATATATATATACATATATACATATATATACATATATATATATACATATATATATATACATATATATATATACATATATATATACATATATATATATATATACATATATATATAGATATATATGTATATATATACATACATATGTATATATATACATACATATGTATATATATACATACATATGTATATATATATACATATATATACATACATATGTATATATATATACATACATATATATATATATATATATATATATATATATACATATATATATATATACATATATATATATATATATACATATATATATATATATATACATATATATATATATATATATATATATATATATATATATATATAAATCATCTGCATATGCAATCATCCATCTACATATGCAATTAGGTGACGACAGATTCAGTTGGATGACAACATATGTAGATGACTGAATACATATGTAGATTACCATCTACATATGTAGGTGAAGCTCTGCATATATAGGTGGTCATTTGTATATGTAGATGATTGTTTGCATATGCAGATGGTTGTCTTTAGATGTAGGTGGTCATGTGTGTATAAGTATATGAGATAACCTTAATGGGAAAGTATAAGTAAATAATAATAAATCATTTGATATTTAGTACCTATATTTAGTACCACTTATAAATTTTATCAAGCACACAAGAAAAACATGCAATAGTGTCACATAATATCATATAATAAGGTCAAGGGCCATATATAAGGGACATATTCAAATTTTAGATAAGCAAATGCTCACACATAAAGCTAAGGTATACAAGCAATGGACAAGTTCAAATGTCACACATAACACACACTTATCTCATATAAATACTCAAGAAATTTTCACACAAGGGTTGAGGGCCATAACACAATAAACACATAATGTTAAACTTATTATGTAAAAAAGTAAATAGTATCAGAGTATACAACAAATGAAAACTAGTTTGTTACATCCATATGTATCAATGTCATATTGTTAGAAATGTAGCATATATATGTAACACAATGTAAAAAATGAGTGATTTCAACAAGATACTTGTAAGATATGTAACTAAACATTGCATTTTAGGTCAAAGATAGATATAACCTATGATAATGTAACTTTTAAAATAAATATTCCTCTATCATATGCATGGCCATTGGGTATAAAAGAGTGTTGTTCGATTCAAAATCTTGCTCCAAAAGGCACTTATGAGATTAAGTGTTTTAGAGAGAAAAGTAAGAACAATAAGGGTCTTTCATCCTCTATTTTAGGATTAATGTTTGATCAATGTAGGTCACACCTATAGGTATGTGGTTCCATGATATAACCTACATAGAATAGCTTCAAAAAGATGAAGTGATACCACCAAAATCTCAATACTACTTATTTAGACTCACCATTTAATGATTTGATATTGATGTTATAGTTAATGTGCCTCACTTTACCACTTTTTAAAATAGGGGAAATGTTGGGGATCAACCAACAAACTTGATTACTTTTATGTAAGCAATTAAACACAGAATTAAACCAGAATAATAAGTAACTAGAGTCAGAAATAGAAAAGAATAAGAGATACAAGAAACCACCCTAAAAACTTGTGTTAAACTCTTCCAGAAGGAAATACAATGAAGAAAATCACACTTTCTCCTCACACCTCTCAGATGTACATATCTCTTTCCCTCAAGAGTTCTCTCAATCAATTTCAACACCCTAGATTGATACACATATACAAAATGTCTTATACTATTCTTTCTTACACACAAGCTATGAAGATCTATCCCTTTATATAGAATTAGGGATCATGAGCTATGCAATTACAACCATTAGATACACCTCTTAATATAAGGCTTAAAATAGTCCTACTAAAGATAGAGACGCAGACTCAACACTAACAGTTCAACTCATCATGCAAACAATCTGTTCCATCCACAAAAATAGACTTTCTGGACACACAAGTGACCAATGTCAGTCCTTGTTTGCCTGCACATGACTGATATCGACAGATACATGACCGATGTCAGCAGCTATTGGTCGACTCCTTGCCATCGTCAGCGACTGTGTAAATCCAGCAACTTTAGCATCCACTCATTTGGTGAAGCTTTTAGCTCCACACCTCAATAATCTCCCATTTGGAGATAAATAGCTGCACCGGTACCTGTACAACAACATCTTCTAGCTTCTCCATATTCAAAATCAATCTTGAAGACCAACAAAATTTGAATGAAGATTCAACTTCTCCTTTGTTACCAGCTTTGTTAACATATCATCAAGGTTCTTATCTTTATGGATCTTCTCCAGCTTCAACTCACCATCCTCCAATACCTGTCTGATGAAGTGGTACCTAAGATGTATATGTTTGGTTCTTGAATGAACGGCTGAGTTCTTAGCCAAATGAATTACACTCTGACTATCACTGTATAATCTGTAACTCTCTTTCTCCTTTTCCAACTCTTCCATGAACCGTGTCATCCATATCATCTCTTTGCTAGCCTCTGTGACTGCAATATATTCTGCCTCTATAGTAGACAAGGCAACAACCTTCTGCAACTTTGAAATCCAGCTAACTGCCATTCCACCAACAGTGAAAACATATCCTATGGTGCTCCTTCTGCCATCCAAATCACCTTCCATATCCAAATCTACATAACCATGTAGAGAAGTGTTTGACCCTCCATAACATAAATGCCTACTGCTGGTCCCTCTCAGATATCTGAGAATCCACTGGACTGCATTTCAGTGCTCCTTCCCTAGATTGGCCATATACTTACTAACAACTCCCACTACTTGGACAATATCTGGTATAGTACATACCATTGCATACATTAAGCCCCCAACTATGAAAGCATATGGAACTCTACTCATGTACTCTACCTCTTCATGTGAATTAGGACACTGTTCTTTACTCAACTTGAAGTCTCCAACCATAGGTGTGCTTACCAATTTTTCATCCTGCATATTAAACCTCTCCAACACCTTGTTCACATAATCCTCTTGAGACAAAATCAACCTGTGATTTTTCCTGTCTCTCTTAATACTCATGCCAAGGATTTTCTTTGCTGCTCCCAAATCTTTCATGGCAAATGTGTGAGCTAATTTCACCTTAAGCTTAGAGATATCCTGCATGTGTGAACCTACAACTAGCATATCATCTACATACAACAATAGGATAATATAAATACCATTATCCAAACTCTTAAAATAAATACAATGATCAGATTGACATCTACTGTAGCCATGCTCAGTCATAAACCTGTCAAATCTCAAATACCATTGTCTAGGAGCTTGCTTGAGACCATACAAGATTTTATTCAATCTACACACAAGTTTCTCCTTACCTTTGACCTCAAATCCTTCCGGCTGATCCATATATATTTCTTCATCCAAATATTCACGAAGAAATGCTGTCTTAACATCAAGCTGCTCAAGATGCAAATCCTCAATAGCAACTAAAGATAATATAGTTTGAATAGAAGTCATTTTTACTACAGGAGAAAAAATTTCACCAAAATCAATACCTAGTTTCTGTGCAAATCCTTTCACTACCAACCTGGCCTTACATATCATCTGTCCATTCTCACCTTCCTTTAACCTATAGATCCATCTATTCTTTAGTGTCTTCTTTCCCGCTGGCAACTCAACCAAATCTCATGTTTGGTTCTCTTTCAAGGAATCAATTTCTTCATTCATGCCTAGCTCCCATTGATTCTTGGATTTCACCTATATTGCTTCATCAAAAATCTCTGGTTCTCCACCATCAGTGAGCAATAAATAGAATAATAAAGGGGAATATCAAATTAGAGGTTTACTTACCCTTTCTGACCTCCTGATGGGCGTATGAGACTCATTCTCAACACATTGTCTACCCAAATTCTCTGATAGTGATCGATCTCAGTCATCTCCAGGCCTGTAACTAATCGACGTCAGTTCCACATGACCGATGCCAGTTCCTTCCTGACCAACATTGGTCACTGTCTGACTGACATTGGTTCCTGTATTGCCGACGTTGGTTCCTGCCTGACCGACATTGGTCTCTGTGTTTTATTGTCTATGATTATTCTTTCTTATGAGCTCATTTTGGATCGTCACCTCATCCAAATCTTCATGGCCCTACTCAGAATTCTTTAGCTTCTTGAGCTAATCACTATACATCACTTTTTCATTGAAAACAACATCACGGCTCCTAATTATTTTGTTAGTTCCTAGATTCCAAAATTGAAACCTAAAATCTCTAGAGCCATAACCAATAAATGTGCACCTCATAGACTTAGCATCCAACTTCTTTCTATTTTCTTTATCAACGTAGGCAAAAGCTTCAGAACCAAAAACTCTTAGAAATGAAAGATCTACCTTTTTACCTGTCCATGCCTCTTTTGGAATTCCACCATCCAGAGCTATAGAGGGTCCTCTATTAATCAGGTAAACTACAGTATCTATAGCTTTTGCCTAAAACTATAAGGGCAAACCAACATGCAACCTCATACTCCGTGCATGCTCCAATATTGTTCTATTCATCCTTTCATCAACTCCATTTTGCTGAGGTGTCCTTGGAACCATCCTTTCCCTACATATTCCATATATAGAATAGTAACTTCTGAACTTATTGCTGCAGTACTCACCACCATTGTCAGATCTAAGGCGCTTCAATCTCAAACATGTTTCATTCTCAACTAAAGCTTTCCAAATCTTAAAAGTGTCAAAAACATCAAATTTCTTCCTTATGCAATAGACCCATACCTTTCTTGTAGCATCATCAATGAAAGTAACATAATACTGTGATCCTCCAATAGAAGCAACCTGAGCTGGTCCCCACACGTCTGTGTGAACAAGCTCCAACTTGTGCTTCCTCTTTGTTGACCTAGTTTTAACAAACTTTACTCTCTTTTATTTTCCAAAAACACAATGCTCACAAAAATCTAGATCTATGCTTTTCAAATCTGAAAGCTTACCTTTTGACTTAAGAATAGTCATTCCCTTCTCACTCATGTGGCCGAGCCTATAGTGCCACAACTTTGCATCCACATCTGAAGTAGATAATACAGAAGGAGAATAATCAGTAATACAATTACATAAATAGAGAGTACCTACTCTCTTACCTCTGACTAATACAAGTGCACCCTTGGTAACCTTCCAAGATTCAGTTGTGAGAGTTACTATATAACCCTCATCACCCAACTTTCCTACAGAAATCAGATTTCGATTTAGGGTTGGGACATGCATGACATCTTTCAACACCCATGTGTTTCCATTTTGTAATTTTAGCTGCACTTTTCCTTTGCCAACAATTTTACAAGGCTCATCATCCCCTAAATAAACTTTTCCAAAATCTCCCTGGACATAATCATTGAAAAATTCTCTATTTGGGGTAGCATGGAAAGAGGCCCCAGAATCTAAAACCCAAGATTCTATTTTATTATGCAAAGAAAGTGAAAGAGCATCTTGTGCAACAATACCTGCAACTTTTGCTTCTTCATTACCTTCATGTTGATTCTCTTCATTAACCTTCAACCAACAATCTTTCTTTGCATGTCCTCTCTTTCCACAATTCCAGCAGGTTATCTTTCTTTTTCCATTTATGGATTTAAATCTATTGCTCATCTTTGACTTAGACCTTTATCTCCCGTGCTTGCTCTTCTCTCTTTTCCTTCCCCTGCTTTCAATACTTAAAGCATTACCTGATGATTCCCCTGTGCTTTTCCTGCGAGTCTCTTCATTCAGGATTACACTAACAACATCATCAACTTTCAAGATATTTGTAGTAGATGCATTATTACTAACTGCCATTACTAAACTATGCCAACTTTTAGGTAAAGAGAATAATATTAAAAGAGCCTTAATTTCATCATCAAAAACTATTTTGACTGAATTTAATTGATTTACAATTCCATGGAAATCATTAAGATGATTAGATACAAATCCACCTTCCTACATTTGCAAATTAAATAATTGCTTCATAAGATATACTTTATTTGAAGCTGAGGGTTTTTAATATAAATTTTCTAAATTAGTCATTAACTCTACCATTGTCTTTGCTTGTGACAAGTTAGAAATCACAGTAGATGCCAGACTCAATCTTATAGATCCAAGAGCCTTTCTATCAAGAACTTCCCATTCTTCATCTTCCATATCTGTGGGCTTTCTATCAACCCCACCCAATGGTAAATACAGATCTTTCTGATATAGATAATCTTCTATCTGCATTCTCCATAATTTGTAATTCTTGCCATTAAACTTCTCTATTCTCAATTTACTTTCTTCTACCATTGCTTCTCCCACTCAAATAGAAACCCCTGTGAGTGACTTGTAATCAACAAACACTAACCAAATCTAAAACACTTGTTAGTCAACCTGAGCTCTGATACCACTTGTTGGGGATCAACCAACAAACTTGATTACTTTTATGTAAGCAATTAAACATGGAATTAAACTAGAATAATAAGTAACTAGAATCAGAAATAACAAAGAATAAGAGATACAAGAAACCACCCTGAAAACTTGTATTAAACTCTTCCATAAGGAAATACAATGAAGAAAATCACACTTTCTCCTCACACCTCTTAGATATATAAATCTCTTTCCCTCAAGAGTTCTCTCAATCAATTCCAACACCCTGGATTGATACACATATACAAAATGTCTTGTACTGTTCTTTCTTACATACAAGCTATGAAGATCTATCCCTTTATATAGAATTAGGGATCATGAGCTATGCAATTACAACCATTAGATACACCTCCTAATCTAAGGCTTAAAATATTCCTACTAAAAATAGAGACATGGACTCAACACTAATAGTTTAACTCATTATGCAAACAATCTGTTCTATCCACAAAAATAGACTTTTTGGATGCATAGGTGACCGACGTCGGTCCCTATTTTCCTGCACATGACCGACGTCGGCCGATACATGACCGACATTGGCAGCTACTGGTCAACTCCTTGCCATCATCGGTGACTGTGTAAATCTAGCAACTTTAGCATCTACTCATATGGTGAAGCTTTTAGCTCCACACCTCAACAGGAAAGGTAGTTCAATTCAAAAACAAACATAAAAAGAGAGGGAAGGGAGATAATAAAAAATATTTCCAATTAATGAAATACCAATGCTTCAAGAACTAAAGTATGCCAAATCATAGTTATATTAATGTGTTCTTGGCTCAGTAGTTACATAAACTTATAAAGACATAATGGACAAGCTTCTAGGGACATAAATTTAGACTATGTAGATCATGATTATAAGAGATATTAGTCAATATCTAGTGAATAAAAATATAAAATAAATTGAAAACATATTTATAAACCCTAATCCCTAAGTTGAGCTATGAAATACCAATAATAAATATAAATTATAAGATAAACAATGATGCCTTTTACCTCCCTTGAAACTTTGTTTGATTACTAGTATAAAGAGGCTAAGCTCAGCTTGTAGATGTAGAATTCTTTGTCAATGCTTGAATCCTCACATGAGTAGCATATTTCCTTGTCTACACATGATTTAGATTTATCTTGGCATGATAGAGTTGATAAATCTTCTTGGAATAATCTAGTAGAGTAAGTTTACATTAGGGATTTTGATGAAATGAGAGGTGTGATGGTTCTATCTATATATTTATTGAATTATTTTGGATCATTCAACTCATCTTAAGATGGAGGATTGAGGATCAATCATCAAATCCATGATTACACACATGGAATGTGTAAGATAGGCCATTTAAGGCATTTTTGGAGTCTATAAGGCACTTTGGAAGAAAATTGCATTCATTGGTCCTATTGAGTGTATAAGAGGGGTGTAAGAGAGAGTGTGTGTAAGAGAGGTGTAATAGCTTGTAAGAGACTTTAATTGCACACTTGGTATGATGATGTAATCTTAGGTGAGGCAATATTCCAATTTTGATTTTAGAAAAATAGGATATTCAAATCTATAGATTTTCCTATTAAAGGAATAATTAGGCTTGATTACGTGGGATTAATCAACAATTAAAATAATGGTGGATTTTTCAATATTTCTATTTATCAATTAAGTATTCACTTAATTGCCTTGTGAAAAAAATTGTAAAAGGGCTGATTTTATTCAAGATGCATTGGATAAGATTAATGATGCAGGATGATCCATTACCCTAATCATAGATTTATCATTGTGATTTTAGGTCAATTCAATAGTTGTGTAGGTAAATTAGGTCCATTGGGAAATTTTTAATAGAATTTACTTGTAATTGTATAAAGTTGTTTCAGAAGTGATTTAGACATGAAAGTGGTTAAAATGAAGTGTATACTTTTCCCCCTTATTTGAGATGGCATTGTAATACATTAAGCACAATAACTTCTTTTCAAAGATTGGAAAAGTCATTAAAAATAAATTTGATAATGCTTAAAGAATGATGTACTCACTCTTCTCTTTTTGAAAATTTTACAAGTCGATAAATGTAGATTGATGTCCCAAATATAAATTCATTATTCCTTAATTCCCCATCAAGGGGATGATGAAGTTGTCCCCCAAAAAGGGTGGTCTTGGTTGATCATAATAATTTACCACCGTAGGGTAAATTTTATCATTAATTCAAGGAGTTACCATAATAGGGTGAATTTGATCATTGGTCAATCTCAATGGGTTTTCCCTAGTAGGGTGGGTTTTTCACTATAAGAAATGAGGATTAGGTATTGAATGAATTGGTTGGGGGATAGTAAACAAGGAGATCTCTTACTGTAACATTATTGATTAGACTTATGAAATTTTGAAATTTTAATATAACACCAAATGTTATGCACCATTATATAAAACACCATGATGACCAGGATGTAATGTGCATAATGACTGACCCTGAATCTAATAGACAATTAAAAAAATGCACCAATGATAAAAATAAAGATGATAATTCTAACATATACCAATAGATGGACTCAATACAACTATGTGATAGAAAACACCATGATAATGCCCTCATTGATATAGTGGATCAAGTCAAGGTGATAATAGAAAAGGGAAGCAAACAAAAAAGCAAATAAGTAAGCAAACACAAATTGAAAGAAAAGAAATAGAAATCATCCAATTGATCAAATAAATGCATCAAGAATAATTAAAGATAATCATGATATAAAAACACACAAACACACCATAAAATAGGAAATTAGTGATTCATTTACATGTGTGTGAATGTAAGGTTGTACTTTTGAAAATTATTCCAATAAACTCTAGAGGATAATTGACAGGACAAGATGGTAACCTGGATAGAAGGGGAAATGGAATAAAAAGGAAAGGGTGGCCGAGCTAACTCCAAATGCCCTATGTAAGTGTACACTACCTACATATTCCTATAGACTTTAGTCCAAATGTAGTTCTCCTAGGGATGTGAGAAAGAATAAAAATGATGACAAGTAATAGAATTGATTATAGAGGAACTAGGAAAAGAAAACTCACAAAATAATGAGAGAATTTTGAGGTAAATATAAATGAGATTAAGATTGGGTGAGATGACATGAGATGCACCATGCATCCAATAAATACCTACATAGTCCATGAGGACCTTAGGCCAATGTATTTGTTCAAAAAATGCGAGTGAACATGATTGATAATGGTAATGGTAATGATCATGGTTGGATAAGAGGTTCCTACCTAACAAAATAAGATAAATCGCAACATCTAGAAAAGAGCTAAAGGCCACTGGAAAAAAAGATGATAAATCAAGCATAAATTTTGTGGATTAAAATATCTCATAGAATTCATAAGCCCTTTTTGTAACTTTATGATTTTTAGGTTGTTTTTGGGATTTTCAAAATTTGATGGTTTTTCAAACTATTTTTGAATGTTTTTGGGTTTTGGGCATTACAGCTCAATGGAGTATTATGAGATGTAAAATGGTTTAACTATAAAAATGATGATAAATTGTCTTAGGTTACTTGTAAAATGGTGAGTGTAGATTAGGTTGGTCAAAAAATGGTGAGAGTATGGAAAAGGGGTAACTGAGCTGACCTCAAAAACTGAGCATTGCCTATATAGTCTAAATGGACCTTAGGTTAATGTAGTTCAAATAGAAATGGGAGGAATAATGAAGGAATTAGAAATGATAAGTTAGAAATGATACTAGTTGGATAAAAGGTTCCCACCCAATAAATGTAGTAAAACTATGCCATCCAAAATAGAGGCAAAGGATACTGGTGAACAAGATGACAAAATAAGCAAAGATTTTATGGCTTAATATCTCTCATGGAAATTGTAAGCTCTTTTTAGGTTTTTTTAATTTTTAGGTTTTTTTTGGGATTTCCAAAATTTTTGGGTTTTTAAAACTATTTTGAATGTTTTTGGGCTTTAGGCATCATAACTCAATGGAGGATTATGAGATCTAGAATAGTTTAACTCATAAAATGGTGAGGGTGTGGATTATATTGCTTGAAAAATGATGAAAGCATAAAAAATGGGTGATTGAGCTAGACCTTAGGTCAATGTAGTTTAACCCTAACATAAATTACTATGAATTAATAATAGGGTCGAAAAATAGTAATGGCATATGAATAAAATAAATGGTACAAGATTTGGTAAATAATGGATGACAATGAGGGAAAGGACTAGGAATCTCCAAGGACCATGTCATGTGTGGTTGAAATGTGTCAAGGTGTATATAATAGGCTAAAATACACTTTCCAAAAATGTCTCAATATACCTTTCACTTCTATAACAAGGTAAAGATGATAAGACTAATGGTCATAATAAGATGGGATATGCTACATAGGATTGAATGACTAAAATGGCCTATAATGTGGATAGGGTTGCCCCCAAGTGTCAAGGTAATTACAAATAATAAAAAATTTCTCTTCTTTATTTTTATTTTTATTTTTTATTTTAATTGATATTTATAATTTTTTTTATATTATATCATTTAAACTTAATGAAAGATAACTAGAGGCATAATGTGGAATCTTTGTTGTCTAATCAATACCTATTAGAAATGGTAGTTCTTTCTGAATCCTATTACTGGTGTGAACTATACTATTGCTATTGTGATCTTTGTTGGTTGTTGATTCTGCCTCCCCCAAACCTCTAGATAAGATGTCTTCATAGCCTCTAGGAAAAAAAGAGCCATAAAGAAGGGTAAATAATGGTGGGCATGAGATAAATGGTCTGATTGGATAATGTAATATAAATATTGAATGGATAATATGATTAGAATGGAATGTATAATAGTTTATGGGTAAATTATGATTAGGATTTTCAGTCACACACATTATTTTTACTTATGGATTCAAATTGATTTTGGTTGTGGTGGGGTCGATATTGACTTCAATAATTTATTCATCAAGTAATGAGGAACAAATTGGCTCAATTATTGGCACCTCAAAGAGGTTTTCACTAACATAGTCTTCTTGATTATTTTGACTTGTATTATTCAATACTGCCTTGAATAAGGTTTCACTAAGGGATGTTGAGAATCTATTTTGATTATCCCTTAGTGCCTTAAATAAGGTTTCACTAAAGGCTTATGAGTTTTTATCTTGATTATCATCTAGTGTCTCAAACAAGGTTTCATTAGAAGATGCTAAGTTTAGAATCTGATTTTACCCTAGCACCTCAAATAAGGTTTCATTAGAAGATTGTTCTTATACCTAAATATTATTTGGCTTCTCAAAAATTCTACCACTGAAATGTCACCATGAAATAAGTTAAGCAATGTGTGATTCTATTGGTCCCAATTGACATTTGTTCGAGGTGGTACAACAGTATAATGGCTAAGATAGGTAATTTTAAAGGCATGTGGATTGCCAATTGAAGGATAAAAGGAAGAATATTTATTGTATAAGTTATTATGTTAAATTATGTCTATGTCAAAGGAAGATTCCTAAAAAACTATGAAATATCACAAATGTTTTCAATCAGATATGTTAAAAATGTGCATCAAATATCAGGACATCCATTAATATCTTTTGATTCTAAAGCTAATTTTGACTCAAGAGGATATAAAATCAATGTTGATATCAACATCAATTCTAATTTTGATAACAAATCTAACATTAGTTCCAAAACAAAACCCAATTCTGATATTGGTTCTATAATAGAACCTTTTTTTAATGTTAAAGTAGTCACGAAAAGGGTACATTGAATTATGTTGTCCACAAGTACCTTGTTCACTTTTGATTTGAAATGAAGGATTTAGGATGAATAAATGTTCAAACATGGAGGAATTTTGGCAATGAACAAATAATGGGATTTTCAAATGTGGGTTATGTGTCAAATACATGTGGACCATCAATGATTTGGTTTTTATCAAATATGGGTGATTTGATAAACAAATAGATAATGGTTTGACTATCTTGATATTGCATTAGAAGTGGATGTATCTGATTGTAGTTGGGAAGGAGATCCTAACATATATTGATCAAATAGTTATCAGACTTGGGCATACTTATCTTGTTAATAGATAAGAGTCCTTGACTCGACAATGACATAATAGGTCTAGATTGTTGGCTTCATTGTGGTGTCACTTTAGGAGCTATAATAAAATTGTGTAAGTTATCTACCATACAACCAACTCAAATTTTATCACCCATCTCTAAAAATATAACAAGATTTTCATATTTGTTATAAAAAAAGGTGTCATGTAAATTGGTCTTGTTCAAATTTTGCACTAGATGACACTTTTAGGAGGTATTGTTGATTTATAATGGTTGGTTGGCTTTGATGTGTCTATAATACCATAGTGTATTTTTGGCTAATGGTAGACGTGCCCAAAAGAGAAGAAAAGTGGGACAACTATTGGATAATAAAGGTGAGTTTCTCTAAATTACTTTGACATAAGACAAGATTATCATTCTGGGATGCCATGACTTGAATTAACTTTAGCCTAATGCCCCCAAGCAAGGATTCATGCAAGATGAATTGGATGAAATAAATGAGCCCTTAAGAGGGAAGAATTGGATTTAATTAGAATGGGACCAAAGAGGACGGTCTTGGCATATATTGGAATAGGTAAAAATGGTCTTGATTTGATTAGCCCCAAATAGGGTGAATTGGTACATATTGTAATGGGCCCAAAGTAGGGTGGTAATGGTCTAGAGAATAGCCCAAAGATGGTAGTCTTGGCTTTGATAAATTGGTTTGGCCCCAAAAAGGGTGGTATTGGCATAGAAAAATTTAAATGAAGGAAAATATGGATGGTATGACCTCATCATTCCCAATTGAAATGTGTAGGAGATTGAATGGAAAAAATAAGAAATGGTTTTGAATTGGCTTGTGATTGATTTTGGAATAGTTGGATTTGGCATAAATAGACTTGATTTGGCATTGGAATTAGAACGTGGTTCGACATGAATCAAACTAGAATTAGAATGACATGGTACAAAACTAGATTTAAATAAGCATATGGTTCAAGACAAACCAAATTGGCTATGATTTGGCATATGGTTCAGGATAAACCAGATTTGTCTTTGATTGATAACTTGGTCAATGTTGAATTGATTTGGATTTTATAGTTGGATTTGGTAGCCATTCAATGTTTAATTGGGTATACCAATGCAAATTTTCAAATGGAATAGTTCAATCAAATTTGGTTCATGTAAGTATACAAATAGGAAAGGTGTGTGAATCAAACTTGTGTAAGAAAGGGTGCACTAATCTTGGTGCATGAAAGGATTTTAACAAGTTTTATTTTGGTTTATAATGTTGGTTTGAAAGGTCCTTTTATTTGATTGTAAAATTTGACCTAGGTTTTGAACAAGTTTACTTTGTAATATTGGTTTGATTTGAAAATGTGTGAAACTTGGATAGAATTTGGCTTTAAAAAATGTTTAAAAGGCATTGATTTTTAATATCAGAATTCAATAAAAAATGATTTGATTTGGAACTTTGATTGAGTTTTAAAATTAGAACAAAATTTGAATGAAATTTAAATTTTGAGAAAGTTCTAATTTGATTTGATTTGGGTTGACCTAGTCAACCAAGTTTGACATTGGACTTGGCTTAGACTAGAATTGGAATTTGGCATTTGAATTAGAATTAGAATTGGTTTTGAATTGGATGGAAAAATGACATGGTTTAGACAATAATTTGGAACTTTGGTTTGGAATTTGGAATTAGACTTGGTTTTACCTTGCAAAGAAAGGTTGGTTTTGAATTGACACTTAGATTGAAATGATAATTTGGGTTCAAATGAGTGGCATAATGATATAACATGAATAATAAGTTAGAATTATGGACTTGGTTTGAAATGAAAATTTGGTTTAGGACAAGACTTTTGGTTCAAATTGGTCAGCCTATTAACATGGTTTGGACAAGTAAGATTGGTACTTGGACCATGTTTTAACATGTTGCTTTTGTTTGAATCAAAATTTTAAAAGAATAACACCTAATTATGGAGGTATAAAAATGGTTTGGTCTTAGTCTTGGTTTTTTGATTTAGTCTCAAGTATAAAATAAGGTTTTCAAAATAATTAAGCAACAACACAAGTATTATGAAGCAATTTAATAATTGATACAAGTTTTCATCACATCCATTAAACATTTTGAAACACTTGCCTTGAGAGATAATTATACAATTTAAGTGTGCAATAGATAAATTATTTTAATTATTAGGATTTTAAGCCCTTCTATCTCAAGGTTTGTATGATTAAGGTAATCTTCAGGGGATGTTACCTTTGTATCCCTATGTCAATGAAAGATTTGAAACAAAAGAGGCATCTAAAAAGAAATAAACTATTAGGCCATTCATGATAGGGTCTTGTCTCTTCATAACCACTTCAGTCGTAAGGGTCTTAGTGAAGTGCTACCAAATTTGAGGTTTACTTAAAATTTTAATTGGGTTATTTAGATGGTCCCTATATACCTTATGGTATGTGGGCATAAATTTGTCAATGAATAAGTTTAATATCATTACCAAGATTACTCATTTTGAGTGTACCACACCTTAACATATGATATTGGAAATAAATATCTAGGGTGACTTTCCTCACATGACTTTATGCAATCACAAAGCCTAATATTCATGATGAAAAAATTCCTCCATTTGTATACCCTACCAAATAAGTAGAGTTTGGTACAATGATAGGATGTCACTTCCTAGGTCAACATAATTCTAAATACTTGTGAGAAGATGATGAAATACACCACATAAAGTCAAATGAAAAATAGGGTAGAAGGAAAATATGAACTTTTACATTTATGAGTCACCTAAAAAGGGGAGAGCATACACATAAAAAGAACACCACAAGATAATCAAGTAACAAGAAAACTTGAAAGAAAGTAGATAACTCAAATTGAAATAAATAAGTTTTATTATAACTCAATTTGAAGTGTGAATTATTTTTATTTCCTAAATTGAAATGTGAATTAGAATTGACCTGTTTGACTCAAAATACCACTCTTTGGCCTATATCCTACAACATAAAAGATTAAAAGTTTAATAAAAGTGGTTTTGAATAAAAAAGGATCTTGAAATTTTGTTTTATTTGAGTCTCATACTTTTCACATAAATATTTCATGATTACATAGACTGATTTTGATTCCCAATGCTTTAATTTCACTATTGTAACCTACAAACATAGCCTAGAATAGTCAGAAAACAATTTCATTATTGCCCTAACAATTTTGCTTTTAGGGTGAATAATTTTTTTGTTGAAGATTTTGATTTCAATGTTGAAGATTATTGTTTCACTACTGGTAATGATGATTTCACTATAGTAGTAGATTATTTCACTATTGATCCTGATGATTTTGCTGAAGATATCATTAATTTCATTGATATTGACCTATAGATGAAAAAATAGATAAAAAATAAGTAAAATGATTTCATTATTAGGGTAAAAATTTCACTAATAAGATGCATAGTTTCGATACTATGGTAAATAATTTAATCATTTTACATAAAAATACATTCAATAGAAAGAGGTATAAAAATGATTTAGTAGTTTTTATATGATTTTGGTGTAGTGGAATTGATTTCACTAAAGATATCTATAATTTTGCTAATGACTAGAAATAATAAAATCATGCTTAAGACAGGTTTGCTAAAGAAAGCAATGATCTCACTACTGATGGGTTCAATTTCATATTTTTCTCCATAGAAAATGATTTAATTTCTACCATCAATGATTTTGCTGATGATCTCTCCTAATTCATAGTTACATAATGATGAATTCACTATTTAGTTTGGAATGGACTTGAATGAAATTTGGAAGAAAAAATAGAGAATTAACTTCTTTGGAAGGCTAATTATGGTAATTAGAAGAAGGCAAATGATCTATAATAGGTTTTGAGATGTCCCAAATCCTTTAAAATGTCCCACCATATATGTCATTATGTAGATCAGGAATCCAAGAGAGATTAATCAATTGTTAGTGAATCAATATCCAAAAGAACTTGAAGATATAAGTTCTCAAGCCTAATCCATAGGTTGAGATATGGATTAAAAAAATAAATGTAAATTGGAAGATAAATAACCATGCCTTTTACCTCCCTTTAAGATTTATTTGAAGATCGATCTAAAGAGGCTTAGCTTAGATTATAGATGTAGAAGTCTTTGTTGATGCTTGAATCCTCATGTGAGTAACATCTCTCCTTGTCTACACATGATTTGGATTTGGCTTGTCATGAGAGAGTTGATAAGTGTTTTTAGAATAATCCAACATAGTAATTTTACATGAGGAATCTTGATGAAATGAAAGGTGTAAGGGTTCTACTTATATATTTCTTGAATTGTTGTGGACCGTTCATCTCATCTTAAGATGGAAGGTTGAGGATCAATCCTCAAATCCATTTTTACACACATGGAGTGTGTAAGAGAGGCCATTTAAGACCTTTTTATATTATGGAAAGAACTCTGGAAGAAAAGTGCATTCATTGGTCCTCTTGAGTGTGTAAAAGGGGTGTAAGAGAAAGAGTGTGTAAGAGAGGTGTAAGTGCTTGTAAGAGATTTTACTTGCACAATTGGTATGATGATGTCATATTAAGTGAGTCAATATTATAATTTTTATTTTAAGAAAATAAGATAATTCAAATCCATGAATTTTACTATTAAAATAATAATTAGACTAGATTAAGTGAAAATTTTCAACAAATATAAGAATGGTTGATTTTGTAATGTTTTTATTTATCAATTAAGTATTCACTTAATTGCCTTGTGAAAAAATGTATATAATTCAAGATGTAATATAAAATATTAATAATGTAAGATGATCCATTTCCTCAATTAGGTATGTATCATTGTAATTTTAGGTTAAATTTATAGTTGTGTGGGTAAATTAGGTCCAGTGGAATATTTATGGTAAAATTTGCATATAATTGAGGAAAGTTGTTCCGAACATAGTTTAGACACTAAAGTGGTTAAAATGAAGTGTCTACACATAGTTAAATTTATATATATATATATATATATATATATATATATATATAATGAGAGGGAGGGAGAGAAGAAAAGAATATTTTTAGTCAAGTGAATAACAATGCTTCAAGAACTAAAGTATGCCAAATCATAGTTATACCACTATGTTCCTAGATCAACAGTTACACAAACTTATAGAAACACAATGGGCAAGCTTATAGGGATAAATTTGGATGCTATAATTTCAAGTTCTTCACTAACTATAAACACTCAAATATTTACAATAAGTTACACACAAATATTTTTAAACACTTTATAATTGAAAACACATAAATCATAGAGCATTCAAAATTAAACAAAAAAGAAACAACAATGACTTAGATTAACACAAAAACAATATAAATACCACATCCAAATATACAAATAAGTATAATTTCAATAATTTTACACAAGAATAGACTTCAAACTAGAAATAATGGACAACATTTAATGAGTAGAAGACAGAGTAAAGCAAGTAAATATTCTATTACAATTTTGACATAGTTTCATTACATGAAAAAAAAGACCCTTTAAAATATGAACACCATCCCTTATATAGATATATATGCCCATAAATCTCACTCAACCCAATACTAGGGGTGATTACAAGATTCAATGATGGTTTAGGAATGTAGTTGAGATTTTGATAGATCCACTAGCTTGAGTATGATTTATAGTTAGGAGCCATGTCTCTTTAAGGAAAATATTTGCCTTTTATCTTATTTATATTTTCTAATTCCTTAACATGCACATTCCATGTGATGAATCATTCCATATTGATTTCTTCACAATTAATTTTAATTACTAATATTAATCAAACTCAAATACTGGCAATAGATTATCATTGGGGTTTTATTGGGACTGCCATTCCACCATGCCCTATGCAGAATTATGCATTTAAATTTAGAGGCTGATTTGATGAATGCGTCACATTATATTTGAATTTATGGGACTTAAAATCAATTCACCACTTTAATAGCCTTAAAGTTTGTCACTTATGAGTCCTTAAATTGGTGAATAACTAACTATATTTGTCTATGCTTTCCATATTTGATGCATAATTATATTATGAGTCTTGATAGTTTTGACATCCAAATGAGCCATCAAATTTAGTTCCATCACTTGATGATGTCACTATCCATGTGTCCTTTGATGGTAGTCTTGCCACATATCTTCCCCTCACTCTTTCATTTCTCAAATTAGGGATAAATATATTCTAATGTGCTTTGATTGTGATGTAGTGGGATGTTACTATATGGAAACATACTACTAAACCAAATATTATATGTGTACGAGGACTATACAGATTGCCTCGGGCTAGTGGGTCACTTGGATCATACCACATGGCACAATCTTGATAATCCACTCTTTCAGAGTAAGTGAAATTATATAGACCACTATGGGTTATTAGGATGTTAGGATAATTCCATGTGGTGTAATCTCATTGATCTAGAGGTTATAAGGTTCTTGAGTAAAAGCAAATTATTAAAGTACTATGTAGCAATGGAAACTCTTCATGCGGCTCTAAGATAAACTTTAAAAAAAACTAAGTTTCAAAGGGATTTTATGAAGGGGTCGAGACTACTAGGAGGTGTGAAAGATTGCAATGTGGCTCTAGGAATGAAGTATGTACCTACGGGAAATGACACAAAGAAATATATTCAATAATTTATTTATTTTTAAAATAAATAGCTAGGAAAATTCAAACAAAAATGACTATGCTTTTCAAAATAGAAATGGTTAAGCTTTTGCAAGAAAAGAAAAAAGGGTATATAAAATTAATGAATATAAAACCATTTTTATTATATTCAAATATAAAATTTTAACCATTTATATGAAATTAAATAAGGTAAAAGGGGATTTTCATAAGCATTTAGTCATTCAATATCAAAATAATGCAAAAAAATGGTTAAATTTTTAAATGCAAAATTACAAAATACTCTAAAAAGGTCAGATAACATGCATGAGTCTAAATAAAATTTTGACTAAAAAAGGGGGGTTTTCAATAATTTTAAAATGTGATTTTAGAAAAGGTCAAAACTTTTAGACTTAGGTCAGATCATTCTTTATATTAATTCAGTTCTAGATGTGTTATTCAGAACAAGGATTTATAATAAAGATTTACTATGCAAATCTAATAAAATTAGTGAAAAAATAATTTAATAGTTTATATCTTCACAATAGACAACTGAAAACTAAAGGCCCAATAAAAAGAAAAAGGGTCCTCATATGAAAACTAAATATGGGTGTGTTGGTCACAACAGGAAGTTCAACATCTAAGAATACATAAGTAATGTATGTCCTACATCAAACTCAAATAGGGTTGAAATTAATGTATGAATTTAAAATGATTTGATATCTACCAAAATATATGATCAATAACATACATAAATAAGAAAACTAGCATCTTATGTCATGCTCATGTCTTGATTTTTAATTTTGTTTGAATATTTGAATATTTTTTATAATATATTAATTTTTTTGCTTATATTTTTGAAATATTTGTGAGGGGAATTAGAATATGATACTATCAATATGAGGTTCATATTCTATGATATAATTGAATATTTGAAGCATGATTTTCCATTGATGAGGAATGCTACATGTAGATGTCTTTGAATTTAAAAAATCATCAAGTGCCATATCATTATTGACATGATAACTTCTTGTAAAATTTGTTTCCACATGAATAATTAAAAAACATGCATGGCTTGGTGAAGTTTGTTATATAAATACCTTTTTTCATTATAGATCATGCTTAATTGTCTTAATAATTGACTTAAGATGCAATGTATATGATTTAGATTTATTTTAACCTCAATCAACTATTTGAGATGAAGCTGGATATTTGGCAAGTTATATCTTTTTGCCTTACACTAGTTATATAGAAAGATTTTTTATAGGTTTCATAATTTAATTTTCACTAAGTACTTGAATGGGTTAACTAATTATCTTTGTATTGAGATTTGGAGTGGGTTCCTTAATTACCTTTGTATGGTGCTCTTTAATAGGTGCCACAACCAATTGTGGTGGTTGTGGTGAAGGAGGAAGACTTACCACTACTCGTAGAGGGTACTTATATGGGATGCCTTGAAATTTAACCACTTTATTTCAATTTATGTACTTGAGGCATATATTTACTACAAATGATATAGTGAAAATATTGTGTATCCAAAGGCATCTTAATAACATGTTAAATAACCATGTGCTTGGTAAGACTAGAAATGGAATTTTCATTTTTTCTAAATCCACTTAAAGATTTAATACTATATGTCCAAAAATATCCTATTCATACCCATTAAATGATTTGGATACCTTTGATGTGGCTTGTAAATCTTTTTGTATGTATCCAATGCTGTAAAGTAATGTCATTTTGTATGTATTTTTTTCTTGATCCATTGTCAACCATAAAAATTTAAATATATTGTTAGTCGATGTATTCTATAATAAATAGCGCATAATTATTTTAATCATCATTAGTAATTTTTATATCATTAAATGTGATTAATGGATGTTATGATATTGTACCAATCATTTCAGTTATTAGATGCCCATATGTCTTAGGAGGAGGATGCTCATTATATGCATGATGTACTTCTGAGTTATCGACATTTTATACTAGACCATGATTAGGGAAAGTATCGATAAATACTTTTATATTTGTATTATAATTATGTTTGTGGTTTAAATTCATTTATGAGTGTGCTTACCTCAATAGTATTATCATCAATGAGATCTTGAATTTTATGTCTTAGCTTGTAAAATTTGTTTTTAGAATTCCCAATGCATCTATGATAATTATAATATGCATTAATTTCAAAGAGCTTAGGTTGAGGATTGGTAAAATAAATCTCAAATGGAGGAGGTAGAGATATAAGATTTAAATTGATAAGATTTTAACATAAGATATAAGGAGTTTGTGGTAACCTTGTAAATTAACTCTTATGTGGAGCTACTAATATAAGCTTATTTGATAGTTAGGATATCATATTAATTTTTACTATTACTTTCATTAGATTTGACTCTTTATTTTAAATTAATTTATAACTTGAAAATTGATGTAGATAGAAAACTTGGTGCATAATGTAACTTATTTAATGCTAAAAGCTTAACTTCCCTTTCTTTGACTATATGGAATAACTCATCGAAAGATATAAATTTGTCAAACCTTATTAATTCATGGAGTGGTGCTAAAAATATTTTAGTGAAGATATCTTGAAATTTATTATATGTATAGAGTTTGTAATTTGTACAAGCATAATATTTTACCAAAGAACATATTCACTATAGGTTATTTTAACCCTTTCTTGAGTTTTTAAGTTTATGCATAAGATAACTTTTCACCAATGTTAATTGAGAAGTGTGCCTTGAAGTGATCTACCACTGGGTTGAATTATATAACTAATTTAAGTGGGATATCATATAAACATCAAATAACATAGTCTTTGAGACACCTTGGAAATATTTTAGTGAGTAATTTATCATTGTAAGTGTAGTCTAAACACAATGCATGGAATGAAAAAAATGTGGTTTTTGATCACCTTTCCCCTCATATAGTGGTATATTAGAAACTATAAATCTAGTTGGTATTGGATATTAGGTTATTTCATGTGCCAAAGGATTATGAATCAGAGTATGAGAATCCATTTCATGATTAGCTTTGGAGACACCTAACTTTACCTATAATGGTTTTTCATCTGTAGCTAGACAAATTTGCTTATGAGAGGATACATTAGGAAAAGTTAGAAGTGAAACTTGTGTGGTGATTATAGGAGCTATATATGATGACCTTATATTAATAAGCATGTTAATATGTTGTAAACCAAGTTGTGCCCCCATACCCAAGGATGTTAGAACATATTTAAATGTAATAGTTGAGATAGGAATTGTAATAATAGTAGTAACTAGAGTAGGATTAACAACTTTGAAAGTAATTTCTTAAGGTTAGTGATATCATTTATTGATGTGTAATCTTAGATACTAGTATTAGTTTGACAACCTTATCTCATTGTTGGGGACATTGTCGAATACCTTGATAAAAATCAGACAATTATTTGACTTGCTCAATATCTACTCCATTAAGTTTATTTAGATCAATTGTGTTTGATATTTAAAGATTATCATGCATTATTTCATTATTTTTATTATAAATTTTATCACTAACATCATGTTCAATGTACATATAATTGTGGAGAGTTGTGTCATTATATTGATCATCAATATCTATCATTCATTTTAGGAGAGATTAAATTAACTTGAATAGGAGTTAAAATTAATATATCACTATACCATAGATTAAAATAAGATGTAACTATATTAAGTGTCATGAAAATGTGTAAAATAAAAAAAGATAAATGGGTGCAACTAGTCAAGGGTGTGTTTTCTTTATAGTCTTTTAGATATACTGATCCCAATTATAAATAGTGAATATGACTCTGAAGTCACTAAAAATCAAGGATTATACCATTCCCATAGCCACATGATATTATATTTTAATTATGTTAAGAGTAACTTTATTGGGAAAAATGCTTACTAGTGCACTATAAAAACAAATTACTGAAAGCTTCCTATAGATGAAAAACAAAATCTTAAGATTTTTTGATATACTGTGAGGGTGGAAACTAAAATCTATATATAATTTTGTCTAATGGATTAAGTATTGATAAATACCCCTGATACCATGACACACATAAAACTAAAAACCACTTTATCCAAAACAACAAATTTTATGAGGTTTATCAAAACATAGTTTCTATGAAAATAAGACAAAGTGGAAAATAAAATAAGAAAACAAAGGCTCAATTTTTTTTTGGATTCGATAATATGTTTTACCCTATTTTTGATAAAAAACTATATTATTAATAAGTATTTATTAAATATATATGTGTAAAACTATAAATATCAACATTCTAAAGTTATACAATGATTAAATATTTTGATTTTGAAAAATGACTAAATATAGAAAGTTTCTATTTTGGGAAAAGTACTAAGAAAGAATATACTTAACTTGCACATTAATATTTATTGACTATTTTGAATGTTTGATTATGAAAATTAAAATAAGTGATGATTTTGGAGGATTAGTATTGGGATCAAGAGTAAAAATTAAATTTAAATAGGTCCGCTATATGTGGATTGCAATGCGGTGTCCTCCAATCTATTGATAATGGACTTATCTCAATTGATTATGATAGATATAAAATAAAAAAAGATAGTAAAATTAAGAATCTAAAAATTATGGATTATAAGTAAAAGTAGAAGATATTTTTGGACAAGTCCATGGTAAGTGGATAAAAGTGTAGTGTGCTTGAGTTTGTTGATCATGAATTTGTTTATATTGACTTTGTATACAAACTGATTATTACACTTATTATACATATGGATAATGAAAAATCTGAGATATCATAATTAATGTTTGGATGCATAGAAATAATTATTTGTCTTCTCTTTCCTTTGAAACCCTTAGAGCACTTTGATAGTGTAAAAACTTACTATAAAAATATGGGAGTGTAATGGGTTGAGCTGACATCAATCATCCCCTTGAGGATTGGTCATTATCTACATATCCAATACTCCAATGAGAGAAATCAAGCCCATGTAATTCTCCCACCTAGAGTGAATGTGAAGTTGTGATCCTTTGACTATGTGTATACAACTATAAGATGGATTAGATACTTTATAATGATATATTTTAAATAATACATAATTTGGGTAGAATAGGGAATATTTTATCAATGTAAAAAAGTGTAAATGCTTGTACTAAGTGAATAATAAGAGGTAAAATGAATGGATCTTGATGTGCATTTATAATAAAATATTTTTATAGTTTTGTGTAGCTAGCCTTATGAAATTGTGAGAAGACTTAAATATTGATTCAAAATTTAGAAACTAGCCATTATTTGGCATAGGATGTGGTCAGTCCAAGGTGGACATAGTTGTAGTACACCAATGTATACATATATCAATTTTTTTACACAAACCAAAGACATATGTCATTTAAAATGAATGATCTAATAATGATTGTATATAGCTTGAACATTTGACACTAAGAGTTATGTGTAATGGTGATAACAAACAAAGGGTTGAGATTACATATATACAAATGGCTTAGAGGAATGATGAATAAGATTCATGTATTTGTTCATAATTCATGTGGTTTGGAATGTGTTAATATCATTTTCAAGTATATGTGACCAAATTTATGTGTCTATATAATCTAACACAACCAAGGAAATGAAAAGGATAAAATATTGACATATTATGTATATGAGGAAAAAACCAAAAATAACCAAAGAGTAAGGAAAGAACTCAAAATACATAAGCTCATTGATCATTTATAGAATTTTTTATAAGTGCAATAGTTTGTGATATAATTACCTTAATAGGTGGACAATTAGATAGTTAAATTTTAGGATCAGTTATTTGAGGTCTTACGATTGAGTGTTGCTTTAATAACTCCTTAAGTAAAACATCATGTTGAACTTGTACTATAGGATGACAAGTAGAGCCTTGAATAGTAATCATTTGGTTATTATCAACAAAATTTAAGAACTGATATAATGTTGACATGATTTATCTCTTTTGATTAATCTATGAGCTTCCCAAGAAAGCCTCACATATCCCATCATCTAGTAATATATGAAACCAAACTAAGGTGGTCTTAAGATTCACAATGACAACTAATGTAATACATTTATGTGGTTTATTAATGTTCCTATCATATCCATTAATAATTGTGGTAGACCAAATAAATCCCTTTGACAATATCTAAGATTGGTAAATAATTTATATGAGTACATATTTGTATTTGAATCATTATCATCATAAAATTAGTTTTTATTGAAAATGTACCCATGAAAGATTGAATTAAAAGTGGCCCACTATTAGAAACATCTTCTATAATCTCATGACCATATAGTATAATTGGAGGATGTTATCAATGAATTGTTTTTACCACACCTAAAAATTAATCAAGTAGATGAGCCTTATAAACTTGTGGTGGTTTTCTTTGATTTAATATATAAACATTTCTTTGTTATTTAGATTGAGTGGCATGATTTGGAAGAATATTTTAAAATATTTTCAAATTTTGATTTGGCTAAACCATTGATGCATTAAAATTATTATTGAGACCCTCTATATAAATTGAGATATTTTTAATGAGGCATTAGATCTTATTTTTCAAATTTATGCATATGTTTTAAGAATGTCTAAAGACTCAATGATAATCACAATGTGGAATAGCATCGTAGTTATTAGGCAAAGGACTTGATGGATTTAACTCTCTAATAGGATATAAATAAAATATATTTCAATCAAGTAATCATTTAAGCACATTTTGAGGAATTTTACTTAATTGAATAAATTTTACTCATTATCTTTGTTGTGATAATACTAACCATTTGAGTGGTTGATACACCACATTCATTCCAATCTTAGCCTCCATTTTAAATTAAAAATTATTGTCACTACTCATAGCCTTGAATTTTTTTTTAACCTTGAAATTTGGATCCACTATAGATAGGGGAATTAATACCTTATTTAAATATGTTGGATCTAAAACATTTATTTCATAATTTATAACTATAAAAAAAATATCATAAAAATATGGATAGTTGTTTAAGACCACTTTGTCCTTAATGAATCATAAAAGTAAACTTTGAAAAAATAAACTTTGTAATTCACTAAAAAGTAATTGGTGAGTTAGTTTTGTAACTATATATATTAAAAATAAGTTTGTTAATAAGTAAATTTATAATTAAAATCAAACACAGTAAAAAAATGCTAAACAAATTCACACTTGAAATATCTGGATTGATCAAAGTGGTGTGCTTAAAATCAAAACCTTCACTTACCAAAAAGTAAAGTTGGTCCTCTTGATGTCAATTTGATTATCGATATGTGGATGTGGGTGCTCAATAGATCACACACAATGAGACATACAACATGACCCCTTGTCTGATGCTTGATGTACTTGGATGATTGATGCTTGATTGGGATGATTAGATCTCAAGATTAACAAATTTTTGTTAAAAAAAAAGGCTTGTTCAAATGAGAGGGGGATCTCTCAATTTATAGGATTTCATGATGAATGTGATCCATTGATCTTCATCCAAGATCAATGGTTGAGTATGATTCAAATTAGATAGTTGGGTCATAACTTAAAGTGCTTGAGGATATGATGGGCTAGATATGGGCATGTCATAATTTGTCCTTTGCATTGGATTAGGTGTGATTGCATGGGGATTTTGAGGATGATGTCATGGGTATGGGGTGAAAAGGTGATGTGAGAAAAATGGATTTATTGGTTAATGAAAATATGAATATTCTAAATTCCATGTATTTTATTATTATGGATGAGTTATATAATAACAAAGGTTAATTAACTAAAGTGATGTAGGGTGTTTTTTGTGGGATTGGAAAGGTTCAAAATAGAACATGATTAATTGATTAGGGGAGATGAATAATGTTTAGGATATAAATATTAGTTGATGATGGGATTATAAAGTTATTCAATGATATATTAGGTTTGAATAGTTAAAATTGACATGAGGTATTTGATTTAAGGTGTATACATTTTCCCCCTCATCAAAAGGGTGTTTAAAGACACGATGGGTGGAGCAACAAATTTTAAACTAAATAAAAATTTAGAAAAAGGGTGGGATGATGAAGGTTAAATGATGAAGATGAATTATTTAGAGATGATTCCCCCTCGAGAGGTAAATTTTGAATGAAGAATGCGAATGGGATCTTGAAATAAGAGGAAGGGTTAACAAGATAGAGGAATAAGGGGTTAAAATGAAAGGGTGGGTGATGAAATAAGAAGGGTCAGGATGTAGGATGGATGGTGATTGGATAACATGATGATGATGATGGATACAAATATGAGTATGGATGTCATGGATAGATATCAGAGGATGAGATGTTAGGATGAGATTAACCCACTTGAGCTAATGCGTACATGCTTTGATTTAATTTGATGATGAATTTTACCCAAGAAATAATATATGAAAGGAGGTAGAATATATCTTGATGACAAGTTTCACAGTTTGATTTTATATAAGAAATGATATATGAAAGTGGTATATTTGGGAATGATATATCCCAAAAAAAGTTACAGGATTGGATTGGGAACAATTTATCCCATTGAAAAGTTGCACACTTGATTTAGATGGATTAGATGAATGATTGATTTATCGATAGATTTATAAGCATAAATCAAGAATTTAACTGATTACATGGATTAAAGATGATATGATAAAATTAATGGATAACATGGATACAATAGGGTGATTTAGGAGTAGGTGATGATTGTATAATAATTTTTTAAATAATGAATAATCTAAAAAAAAATAGGCACTTAAGGATGCCCCAAGATTGAATGATGATAGATTGATCTAAATTGGATTAGGTTAGATTGGATAGAGTCTAGATGAATAAGGAATTAGACTATATTGGATAAGGGATGTGGAAAACTTACATATACATACTTAGGCTATGATAATTCTTATTAGATATAAATAGTTTATTATAAGAATTCGATGTTTGAGATATGAAATGATGTTATTGATGGGGGAATGATTATTGATGTCAATAATGAGTAGAGACAATTCTAATATTCTTGTGTTTGATTTCATTTGGTTGAGGAACCTTATTTTGAAATGGCATGTGATGATATGCACCATGATATAGAAAACCATGATGACATTGTTGTCATATGTCAAAGTATTGAATCAAGTACAAGTGCATGATATGATGCACCATGATATGGAAAACCATGATGATACTATTATAATATAGATATGTGATGAGTTAAAACTCAAAAAGAAAATTAAGTAAATAAACAAGAATAAACAATAACACACATAAAAAAATGAAATAAAATTCATGGCCTATATTATTGGATTTTGGATTTTTTGGATTTATTATATTTTTCATTTTTTAATTTTAGAAAATTTCAATGTTTTTTTGGATTTTTTTTGTTTTTAAGGATTTATTGGATATTTATCAGGGTTAGGAGAAAAGGGGAAATAATTATATCACCTAGCATGGAAGTGATAGAAGATGGAATGATGATGTTTAGGAATGTTGAGGGTTGATGAGGGAGTGCCTAAGGATGTTTAAGGATGGAAAAATGTAGATCAAGGATGAATTTGGATGAATAAAAGTGGATATAGATGGATACAAGATGAATAAGGATAATAAGGAAGCTCCAAGGACCACATCATGTAGGAATGAAAGTGTCCAAATGTTGAAGTACCATGCTAAGGATATACCAAGATGTTTCTAGAAAAGGACTCAAGACTTCTTCCACTTCTTTATCAAGGTCAAGATATGAATAAAGATTGGCATAATGGTAAATATGGTATAGCTTAGTTATAGGGATGATTTAGGATGGAGTAGGATTTGGATGGTTTAGTATTGAATGGATAAATATGTTAGATATGGGTAAGTATGGGTTTGGATAAATATGGATGTAAATGGATGGCATGGATTCTATGAAGTATAATTTTATTTTCCCCCAAGTGTAGGGCACTTGTAAACAATTGATTATTTATGCATAATGTTGAAAACTAGTTTTCATGATGTTACTTGTACAAGACATCATAAGATTGGTTTTCTCTATTGGAAAAATTATTTCTCTTTCTATTTTAGATTTTTAAATTTTTTTTTTAGTATCATTGGATCCTTCAAGTATGTAATCTAAATATGCCTTTAAGAAATTCATTTATTTCTAAGCTAGCTTCTTCCAAATTGATTAAGATATGGTCATAGTCCCTATGATAAAGGGTACTACCAATAAGGGTGACGAGGAAGGCACATTAGATGGAGGATGTGCATAGGTTATATGAATGAATTAAAGTTGGGATGTGATAATGATGTGAATGGGAATTGGGAAAAATAATATCATGTTTTTCAAGACTGAGAGTGGCCACAAGTTGGATGATTTGAGCATTTATTTCTACTATTTGGATTGTGCTTACAATATGAGATGTGGAAATTTATTTAAACTATGATGATGTAAGGGGTAGATTAATTTGATATTATATTGATGTCATTTAATGGTTTTCACCAATAGACTCTTCTTTATTTTTAGGATTTTTATTTTGATCATCCAATAGCGCCTCAAAGAGGTTTTCACTATGGGACATTGATTTTTGATTATTGTGATTATTTGGATTATGATTTTGATTTTCATTGAGGAGGAATTTCCCCCTTATAGGTAGTAATGTCATTTTTTGATCTTATAGTAGGATGTCAGTCATGAATTCTATAATTATTTTATTGTCATGAAAAAGGGTGATGGTATGTGATTTAATCAATACTAATCGATAGGTACAAGATATTGAATGTTAAGATGAGGAAAAATGTGGTTGGTGTTGATGAAAGGATTGATGGTGGTAGCATGATCCTCATAGGGATTATGAATGGATCCTATTTTAATGTTGGATGATTCTTCCTTAGAAACCACAAAAGTGTCGCTAAATTTTTTATGTTGGTTTGTAGATGGTTTATAGTTGATTCCATGAGAGCCTTTATGTATATGGATATGGATAGGTTCAATTATTATTTTCTCGTAGAGAAAAATGTATCATAAATTGTAGTTAATAATTTTATAGATTCTATTTATGACGATATATCTTATGCTTTGGAAATAATTCATTATGATATCCCTATGTAACTATGAACGATTATTTATATCGATTTCCTCTTTTGTGAGGAGATTGGATTTGAAAAATGTTTTTTTTGAAATTATAAGATGTTGATCTTTATTTTTTGCTTATGATGGGTTGTCTTCATGGAAGGAATGTTGATGTTTGTTGACTATAAATATAATTTCCATAGGATGCACATCATGTTGGGTAATATGAGATGGGAGATTGTGTAATGTGTCAATGGAGGGTAAGTCATCTTATTTAGAAGTGGATTGGCCAAAGATATGAAGTTGGTCATGTTGGTAAAATATATTAACTAGGTCATGCAGATTAAATATGGGTTGGTCTAGGATAGGTTGGTCAAAGATGGTTTGACCAAGGATGGGTTGGATAAAACTAGGTTCATAAAATACATGTGGTTAGTAAAAAATGGGTGACTAGTCAAATATGGTTTGACTAATGATGGGTGATTGGCCAAATGATGGTTCATTGAATATTTTCTCATCAAATATGGGCCATTCATCAAAGATGGGTGTGCCAAAGATGGTTTGGAATTGGTCAATGGAGGTGGAATAAATTTGATCATCTGATGAAAATGGATCTTATAGATCCCTAATGGCTAATTTTTGGACATGGATGTATTTGGTTCTTGCATAGATGATAATCCTTAGAGAGGTGATGGTAGGAAAAAATTGGATTTCTAAATTTGCTATGGCTCTGAGGCTAGATTAGTGATGAATACTATCTCATCCACGTGCTAACTAAGCTACCAAATTAATTTGAGATAGTGGTGTCATAATGAGTTTCCTTTTATGGTTGATATGGGGAATATTGTGATTATCATGGTATCTAGTGAATGTGGTATCATAGTTTGTAGGGAGTCATGAAACTATTTATAAAAGCTAGAGATAAACATTATCTTTATTTTCAAATATGTATTATTTAATTTGGACTCTATATAAATTAATTTTGGGTTAAATAGTTATATATGGGTTTGGATTCGATTAGGTTGATGGGATTAAAATCAGATTGAAATTTTATTTTGAAAAATTCACATTCACATTCATACTGATCATGATTTTGGTTTGATTTCTTTATATTCGGATTAACATTTGATTTGGATTTGGATTTAGATTTAGTTTCAAACTAGTTACCCACAAGGGGAATGTAATTAAAACACACAAGGCAAACTAGATATTCATGTAGTATTACAACCTTCTCATGGCCCAACAATATTACATAGAAATATGCCAGGTATGTGGTGGGTGATATTAGGTAATGTTGTGTTCCTAACACCATGAGTCATCTATGATAAGTAGGTTTGTAATCTAGGATAAACAGGATATCTAAGTGTACCCTCTATATACCTTTTGGTATGGTAAGGCCTAAATCCATGGAAGAGGGAGATTCATGAGCATGATTGAAAGGATCAAATCCAAATCTTGATACACTCCATGTGTTACCATCACTATAGTGCTAGTGGTAAATTTGGCCTCAATGGGGTTGTCTAAACCCTAGGTATTAGTGGTCAAATCCACCTCATATCACTCTGGGGTTCACTGATATTAAGAAATAAAGATAATTAATCCTCAATTTATATACCCTATGAGAACATAAGGTTTGTCCAAACACTAGGTGATGAATTATGAGTTATTAAACCTTAGAAAGATGAAAATAAAATTATGTAAGTTGTTTTTGTTTCTCAATATCACCTCATAGTGTGAGAGAAGAGTATACACAACTACACTTGGGATAAAATGATCAACCTAGACTGTTTATGATTCCCAAGTTATCCTTGCAACATGATGGAAAAAAATACATGGTAAGAGGTTGCAAAAACACAAGCAAACAAGAAATATAAATACATGATAATTAATAAAAATATTAATTTTAGATTTAAATGTTTAAAAATATGTGTTTGGTTTGGTTTAAATGTATTTGGCTAGTAGAACATTTAAAAACAATAGTAGTTTGACTTGGTTCTCTTTGTAATGTGAGTAGCTATGGTTAAACAATTAGTAGTTTGATCAAAATAGATCTAAAGAGTGGGGGTTGGGGGTGTTAGTTCTCCTCTTAGGGTTTAGTTGAATTTCCCCTAATGCCCTCCTTATTGAGGTATAGGGAAGGGTCAAGGGGTAACACCCTCGATACTAAATGAAATTTAAAATTTGTATGGCCTTTGAAAAATTAAGTCATGGATAAAAATTTGTAGAAGACTATCATAATGTAAAACTATTAATGCATAGGTAAGAGTCGCTAAAACACAAGGTGATACTACTAAGATACAATGTGAACCCAAACATCTACATATAAACAAAAAGCATAAAGAAAGGTGATCATGATAAAGTTTAGGTTGAATCCACTAATCTACAAGGTAAAACCTATAGAGACTAAAAATAGAAGGCAAACCCACCAAAGTTTAGGGAAAATATACTAATCTATAGGTCAAAACTACTAAAGACTATAGATAGACTATAAAAATATAAAATACAAACTCACCAACATTTAGGGTAAATCCATTAATCGATAGGGAAAAAATGTCACTCTATAGGGAAAATTTGCTAAAGACTGTAGACAAATAGAAGGTGAACCCATTTTTTAAATATAAGGGTGAAATCATCAATCTATAGGGTAAAAAATATAAACACCTTGAAATGGTTTTTTAGATAAGTTTTTTGAGTAATTTAACTCAAATTAGCTCAAAATTATCCTAAATCAAGTACCTAATCATATGTAATCATAAACGTAAGATAAAAAAAAGAAAATAAATATGGATTTGTAAGATTATGAATCCCACATGGCATACCAAAACATATATATAAAAATCGAACCAGTTAGTAAGAAAAGTTAGAATTCAAATAAGATATAATGCTTAACAAAAACATAATTGAAATACCTCTAATGAGTGAAGAGGGGTGCTATAAATAAATACTTTAACATAACATATCTAATTCTTTTTCATCATCTTCTAACCTTTATCCTCAAACCTTTTTTCTCACTTCTTATTTCTTTGAAAATTTTCTACTCCACCCATCATGTCTTGCAATGCCCTTTCAAAAAGGGGAAAAATGTAGACACATAAAATTTGACACCTTATATTTTTTTAACTATTCAACCCTAATTCATCATCACATCACTTTCTAATCCTATTATCGAATAATATTTCTATCCTAACCACTATTCATCCCCCCCAAAAATTAATTATGTTATATTTTGAACCTTCCCAATCCCACATAAATCACACTACATCACTTTAGTTAATTAACGATTGTTAATTAGCTATCTCATACATAATAATAAAATCCATAGAATTTTGAATGTCCATATTTTCATAAATCAATAAATCCATTTATCTCCCACCACCCTTTCACTCCATATTCATGACATCATCCTCCAAATCCCCATGCAATCATACCAAATCTAATTCAAGGGAATAAATATGATATGCCCATACTTATTCCACCCTCTTCTCAACCACTTTAATTTATAACCCAACCATCCAAATCCTATCTAAATCCATCCAAATCCTATTCCATCCTAAATCATCCCTTTAACTAAGCTAAACCATCTTTACCATTATGCCCATATTTATTCCCATCTTAACCTTGATAAGGAAGTGAAATAAGTCTTGAGGCTTGTTATATAAATATCCTGTTATATCCTAAACATGATACTTTAACATTTCAACACTTTAATTCTTACACAATGTGGTCTTTAGAGATTTTTCATTATCCTTAATCCTCTTGTATCTATCCATATCCACTTGTAACCATCCCTAATATTACCTAATCCATCCATATACATACTTATTCATCCATAAACATAATCTTAAATCCATTCCATTCACTACTACATCCTTCCCTAATGATATAATCAGTTTTCCCTTTGCTAGTTTCACTTGTACATACATCCATAGAATATTAAAACTATAGAAAATCCAAAAACAAATGTAAAAAATATATAAATCCAAATTTTTTTTGTCTTATCCATACATAACTCAAATACTTTATTAGGTTTGTACCATCATTCCAACCTTAATCAGGATACATCATTCCAATCTAGTCCGCTTGTATATATCATCTCCTGGGGCACCATTTGGCTATCAACATCATTGATCCTTCACACATGGATTTTTAATTAATGTATGATAATATGATTTATTTTTATTTTCAAGTTTTGGTGTGGTTTTTTGCTTATTTATCTATTTTTATTATATATCTATTATGTCTATGTCATTCCATCAACATATGATAATAGTTACATTATGGTTTTATTTATATTTTGGTGCACCCTATCACATTTTAGAATAAATAATAAGCTTTCTCAAACAATTAGAATCACATGAAAGAATGGAAACATTATCCTTATCCATCATCTACATCCTTAAATGTGTTCCCCCATCAATAACATTATTTATTTTAACTAATAATCTTCAACTAATCATCCATGTCTAAAAATCATCCTTGTGACCTAAGAGTAAAGAAACTAATTTCTATTTTCCCTATCAAGTTTAATCCAATCTACTTCTCACCTTAATTCAACCCAATTCTATCCAACTAGATCTAATCTAGATTAATCTAGAATCATTCAATATTCATCATCTAATAGCATTTTTTATATGGAAGCAATGGATGGATGTAAATGTGGAATTAAATCAAATTTTGAAACCAAGTGATGGACATGAAAATGGAATCCTAGACTCGATAGAGGAACCAACCAAAGATCCACTAGCCAGATTGACACTAATCAAGGAGAAATTGAAGGGGACACATCCATGTGTAATAGATGTATTACCAAATTAGATGCATCACCAAATATAGGACATGTTAATAAAAAAATCCATGATAGAGGGATAAGACTCAGTCCAAAAGGAAATCTTGTGGGTTGATAGGGTTCTAAGAAAGTGCCAGATGAATCTTCATAAAAAATAATCTCCACTAGAGCCAACCTTGGACAACATTGAGGTATTTCTTGATTTTATAAACACTATAATGGAAAATGTGGATTTTAAATTTGATAATTAATTATTGGCTAAATTTAACTAGATTAGACTAAACTTTGATACATTTAGAAAATGGGCCAACCAAAAATGGAAGCTAAAAGGCCAATTGGACATCATATCCCTGGATAAAAACATTTTTCTTGTGAACTTCATGAATCCAAAAGATTATTTTAGAGTTATGACAAGAGGCCCTTGGTTCATGGGAAAGTCAAACCTATGCCTTAGAAAGTGGAAAGTAGGTATTAATCTAAGTAACACTAAAATGGAAGATGCCCCCATGTTGGTGAATCTACTAGAGCTTCCTTTGGAATTTTTGGAAGTAGAGGCTATAATGGGCATAACCAAAGCTCTAGGAAAACTGATAACCTTTGACCTAGTAATAAGATCAATAAGGAGAATGGTGGTTTCTAGATTCAATGTTTTCATCTTGGCAGACAAATGCCTCCTTCACTCCATCAAGATCAAATCAAAATATAGGGAATGGATTCAAAAAATAGTCTAGAAAAGAGACACATAGATATATAAATTCTATAATGTCCTAAGTCATATAACCAAAGAATGCCAAAAAAAACAAATTCCCCTAGCCTACCAAAACCCTTTGAGTTAAAAAATCTCCCCCAAGCTAGGATGAGGAGCCAACCCAAACTATGGATCCCACAAAGAGAAATCGCCCCCCTCAATTTTTGGTTCTTTAGAAACTATCTCAAGGAAACAAGTAGATAAGGGAGAAGAAACTTCATACCACAACTTCTTAACACCCAACCTAAAAAAGGAGGTAACTTGCACTATAAAGTAGAACGAATGATCAACTTAAAATCAATAAAAGTATAAAAAACACCCTTAAAAAATCCTAGAGTTTCAAAAGGTGGTCCTTCCTTAGACCCCTTTGCCCATACAGTCTTCCTAAAAGTTTGGTAGAAGTGGTGTTAGCAAAGGAGAGTCATCATCTCCTATCAAAGTCATCCAACCCACCCTCCTCCTTTCAATTTAAAATGAGGACATATCTTACATCCCCAGATCAGGGCCTGTACTCATCAACCAAATAATATACAAGTAACAATGGAAATGAATAAGGCCAATGGACCTAAATCACCATTAGGAAAGGTAAGAAGAAAGTAAAATTAGATGAAGAACTAAAATACCTAGGTAGGTACCCCAACTCAAAAACTAGAAAGAAGGAAACCAAAAAATAAGTGGCAAAAGGTACTCAAAAGATCCTCAGACATTTCCCTAATGTTAAAAAATGAATATCATTTCATGGAACATTAGGGGGATTAAAAACCCTAAGAAATAGAGATTGATTAGGAATCTAGTATCTAAGCATAATCCTCTAAATTTTTGTTACTTTAATGAATTAAGATGTCAAAAGATAAAATCTTGTTCAGTACTGACAAAGTGTGGAATAATGTTAGGTGTATTGGTAGTAGTTCTAAAGGAGCTGCATGGAGTCTAGTAGTTTTGTGAAACCCTAAGCATTTTGAGGGAATTACCTTGATCAAGATATAAAACTACATAGTTATTCACTTTAAGGATGTTAAAAATAACATGGAATGGATCCTATCCAACATCTATGCTCCCAATTCTAATCAAGAGAGAAATAAGTTGTGGGGCTTGTGAACATAGGATTGTAATAAGGGGAGATTAGTATGGTGTTAGTGAATGAAATCAAAATACAAACAAAACACACTAATGATAACACCTTAAGCCTACCTCAAGGGGGAAGCATGATAACAAAAAATATATGAGACCCACAACTAGAATGAAAAATACAAATAAATCCTCCACCTTCCTTGGATGCTCCAAATAGATTATTGAATTGGATTTCTTGACTTGTGCTCAATGAGTCTTCATCAAAGGAGGCTTGGATATTTCCTCTTCTCCTTGACACCTTTGGATTGTGATGGCCTTGGATTGGCTCAACAATTAGACATGGTAACACTACACCAATGACTTAAGAGGAATTTTTAGCATTATAAATTTACACCAAGAGAGTGTAAATATCAATAGGCAAGGCCTCCTATTTATAGATTTTTCAAAATGATTAGAATGAACCTGAACCATCCATCTCAAAATGGAGATGTGTGGATAAGAATCCATTCAATTTTAGAGGCCAAATTCAATTAATTCCCTCATAAATATTTGGGATAGAGAGGCATTAAAGAGGCATCTGAGGGCTTGATCAAATATTTTATGCATTTATGGCCTAGGGATGTATTTCTAAGAAATGATGTCACTTGATGATGCAAAAACTCATAATCAATTTCCAATAAGAAATATTCAACAATTTCCATGGAAAATTAACTTAAGCTCTTGATCCAAATTAATTAGTCTTAAACATGATTTATCAATTTTGGTGCAAATTTTGGTCATTGGTGCACATATTAATCAAATTAGTCAGAATGTCATATTATTGGCTCAAAACTTGACTAGATTAGAATTAGGTTACAATGTTAGATGTGTTGGATCCATTATCCTATAAAAAGTGTTTCCAACACAAAATAACAAAGGCATATGTCTTGTGTAGTAAATTTGGTAGAAAAGAGCAATCTAGAGTACCTAGGTGCGAAAATGTCATTTTGACTCAAAATGATCTAATCAAAGTTAGCTACCTCATAAATTAAATTGCCTCATTTAATGATTCTCTATCCAAAATAAATACTTGTATATAAAAAAAATTGAATCATTTAATGTGTTTTAGTGTTTTAGGTCAAATTGTGATGCTTTGATATAAATTGGTCAAAAGCATAGTTGGAGGTCATTAGTGGCCACTTTTATGTGTCTACAAGGTGAACTTGAAGAGTTTCATAAAAATCGTGAAGAATGGAAATGGATAGTATCAAGGGACTTAAATTCACCATTATCCCCCATGGATAAAAAAGTTAATTATAGATCTTTAATTATAGTATGATTGATCTAAATGAATTCATATCTAAATTAGGGATTTTGGATGTGGAACTCAAAGGTAATCCTTACACATGGTCCAATAGAAGACTAGGTGATAATTTGATCCAAGTCATACTAGATAGATTTTTGGTTTCTATGAATTGTGACATTTAATGTAAAAACATTCTCATATCCCTTCCTAGGATTGGGGATAGAATGATCAAAACCCAATAGTATTCATAGGGTATAGAATGATGAAAATTAAAAATCCTCCCTATAGATTTGAAAAAATGTGCATCCTCCATCCTAATTTGTTATACTTACTAAAACACTATTGGAAAGAGTCTATTAGAGGGAAAAGTATGTATATCCTAACCATGAGTTAAAATTTGTTAAACAAAAACTCAAGGTATGGAATAAAGAGGTCTCTAAAAACATCTTCACTCAAAAGAAAAACATCAAGAAAGAAACTAGTAAATTTAGCTCAAATATCCATATTCAATCAAAGGGAAAGGACCTCATTACTTTCCACAACCTAGAGGCCAAAGATGAAGTTTTATGGCATCAAAATTTAATATGCCTTTAGTTAAAAGGTGACATTAATACTAAGGTTTTCCATTAATCAGTTTCTAAAAATTGAAAATTCAACAAAATTTATGAAGTCTTGAAGGAGGATGGAATGATTTATAGAGAAGTGGAAATGGAGGAACACATTATCAGGTAATTTAAGGACCTCCTATCCTAAAACCCCTCCATGGATCTGGAAAAGGAAGACCTATTTTTGGAACTCCTCCTAAGATTTATCAACTAGGTCAACAACCTCAACATTCTTAAACCTTTGTCCCTTGAAGAAGTTTTAATGACTATTTTTTAATGGAAGGGGAAAAATCCCTAGGTCCAAATGGATTTCTTTCCCTTTTATTTTAGTAGTAATAGAATATAATTTAATAGGAATTAAATTCAATAGTTTATGAAGTCTTTCGATCAGGTGCTATTCTAAAGGAATTCAATAACACTTTCTTGGTCTTAATTCCCAAAAAAATGCGATCAAATAAATTTAAGGACTTCAAACCCATAAACCTCTGTAACACATTCTACAAGATATATATAAAATATTTGGATTTGAATCCCCAAGTTCTCTTGGATAATATTATAACAAAGCAATAGGGAGCTTTTATTTTTAGGGCGACAAATTAATGACAAAATAATCATTGCCCATAAAACTATCCACTCAGTGATGAATTCAATGAGATAAAGTATGTTTCTCAAGCTTGACATGAACAAAGCCTATGATAGGTTCTTCTGGTAATTACTTAACAAGGTCCATGACAAGTTTGGATTCATCATAATAGTTATATGATTGATATCTACTTGAAACTGAACCCCCATATTCTATATTATCATTAATGGCATTTCAAAAGGATTTTCCCTATAGGAAGAGGAATATACCAAGGGGATCCTCTATCCATGTAATTTTTCATAATAATATCTAAAACTTTGGGAAGAATACTCAAAATCTAGATCCACATGAAAAATAAAAGGAATCAAATTGGCCAAAAATATAACCTCAATTTCAAACCAACATTTTACAGATGATAATCTACTAATGGATGAATCCTTAGTGGTGGAAGCTAGGATATTTAGGAAAATCCCCAATAATTATAAGGCAATTTCTGATCAACATGTCAACTTCTTAAATAGTTCCCTTTTCTTCATCAACACCCTATAAATCCTCCAAAATAAAGTGTCTAAAATTATGGGTTACCAAATAAATAATCTCCTATCTTCCTATCTGGGATTAACCTATTTAGTGGAAAAATGAAAAATGAATTATGGAATCCTCTCCTCAAAATAATATAAAAGTTGGTAGGATGGAAAGGTAGACTCCTATCTCAGGTGGACAAACTCCATCTCCTCAAAATTTCATTATAAAACATACCAATCTAATTTATGTCCATTTTTAGCATTCCTAGAAAAATAGACAATAAAGTGGAATAATTTAAAAAATGTTTTCTTTATAAGGGCACCAAAGATAAATTTAGATTATCCCTTATGGCTTGGGATAAACCTTGTCTCCTAAATTAAAAGTAGTATTGGGCTTGTGAAGGGTGAAAAAGGTGAACCAAGTGTTAATATCAAAATAATTTTGGAAATTTCTAAAAGAAGACAACCAATGGACTAGGATCATAAAATCTAAATATCTTGAGGATAGGGAAGGAGAAGTCTTCCTAATGGAAGAAAACCCAAATAATGGCTAAGCATTTTGGAAATCCCTCTCAAATATCAAAATCCTCCTTATAAAAAGTATCAAGTGGAACATGGGAGATGGTAAAAAATTTAATTTCTAAGATGACCTATTATTATTTCAGTATCACCTATCCTCTAAATCTCCTTGGATTAAACTTAGCCTCAAGTTTAAGGAGGATATTGGCACTAAAGTGAAATATTATTAGGAGGATACCAATGACATAAGGAGTTAGAATTTAATGCATAAGGAGTAAGATTGTGATGTGACTTCCTATTTCATGCACAACCTCAAACTTAAGATCCAAAACACCGATAATAGCCTCTTCTTTAAAGAAGATAAACTCATCTAGGATATAAATACCAATCGATTTTTCTTGGTCAAGTTAGGTTACTTGGTTAATATTGAATATGTGAAGGATGTCTTGGACTAGATGAACTTATGGATCAATAATCTCACTCCCAAGCTCAATATTATTTCTAGCTAGCTGCCAAAAATAAGATTCTCAAGGTTGATAACCTAGTCAAGAGGGGTCTTCCCTTCCAAAATGGGTACATCCTTTATAGGTGCAATAAAGACTAATTATCTAACTTGTTCCTCAAGTGCCATTTTAATTGTGAAACTTTTTATTCTTATTGTATATATTTAATATTTCTTGTGTCAAGCTCAACTCTATCCTTGAACTCATTTTTCAAAAGAAACCCCCTAGGATTTTCCCTAGTTTTCCTTTGTCACTTAACCCAACTGCACATCTTTTGGGGCATCTAAAAGTGCAAGAATTCTTGAATTTTTTAAAATAAGTGTCTTTACTACTTAAAAATAGCCAAATTATATTTTATAGCATTAAATAAAACTAGGATTCATTCTCTCCTATAATCAGGGCTCCTATTCCCATCCTTCTAGCCCCCTTATTATCCAACTAGAAGCTATCAACCCAAAAATATGTCCAATCCTAAAGGGTGGATATATCATAGGTGGGGTGGAACAAACCATCTATAACTTTGATAAAACTAAACTTAAATGGAACTACCAAAGGAAACCTAGGTCCATTCGGTGGAGGAGATATTATCAGGGATGTTGAAGGTTCAATATTTGTAGCCTATGTAGGTCCCCTAGGTATTCAAACTAACCACATTGTTGAAGCCTCAAAAATTCTTTAGGAAATATGATTAAAATCTAATATGAGAATTTATTATTTTTTAGTAGAAGGAAAATCTTTAAATATCATAAAATGCTTATGAGAAAAAACTAAACCCTTGTGGTATATCCTGAAAGAAATGGAGGATGCTAAAAAATCCTTCAACAATTCAAGGATTTATTAATTTCTCACATTTATAAAGAAGGAAATAAAGGGGAAAAATGTATGGAAAATATTAGTGTTCCCACCTCCTCTCTTCACCATTGGATGAAGTTTGAATAGTTGCAAAGTCATGCAACCATAATCATTGGGAATGACATGGCTAGTTTCACTACCTCTGTCAGGTATGGTAACCTAATTATGACTGGACAATAAATGACATCTATCACAATACGTGAAATTGTAAGAAATGATGTCAAAAAACATTTCAAGGGAAGGGAAATAAGATCAAATCATGGGAGAAAAGATATCAATTTTAATATTAATTTCTTGCTCACATTGTATTCTACCCATTTGAAACCTATTGAAATCTTAACTTATAGAAAGCTTTTGAGGAAAGAAAATAAACTAGTCATGGTAGGAAATTGAGACAAAATAAATCCCATTTCCTACTTTGAAGCACATAAAGATCGGTTATGTGGAGAGAAATATCAAAATGGGGGCTCACCAATTTCATGGTAAGGATTATTGTCTCTAACTTCATAATTTATATAGATTTTATAAGGGGATAGTTGAAAGAGTGGTTAGAATGAGAGACCTGATGATTAAAATCATAGAAGAAATCATTGAAAAAGTTATAGGCATGGAGGAATTCAAGGATAAAAAATGAAAAGAAGAGCTCATAAATATTTTCTTCAAGACATATGAGCATATCATTTCAAATAAAAAAGGGTATCCTAGAGTAGAGATACCAAGAAAATGGTTTGAAATTTATCTCTAAATCATGAGATACATCAATTTTGAGGGTAAGTACACACCCATTTTCTCTCACTATTTGTTGCCAATGAACCAATTTAAAGGCCAAAAAATCAGCCTACCCTTTTTTTTCTAAAATCCTTAGAGGCCACTATCATGAATTTCAATTTGAACCTACTTATGACTTATTAAATTAGGGTTTCATTTTCCTAATAGTTAAGAGGGGTGAGACAATGTGGGATAAATAAGTGATTGAAGCCATATATGCACATATCATATAAGAAGAGTTATATGAGGGTGATGAGGGAGGAAATGAAACCCAAGAGGAGGAGGCCCAAAATGAACCCATATAAGTACAAGACTATGATAGACCCATTCCAATTACTAGTACATGGAAAAAATAAAAGGTGTCAAAAAATGAAAACCCTAGATTCCCATACCCCAAAGAAAAATAAAATATGGGAATTTGAAATGAAATTGGAAAATATAAAGACCAAATTGGCCATGAAATAACTTTTGTGTACTGAGATAACTGAGGAAATTGACAAAGCTAAAGTCATAATTGCTCATGCAGCTTGAAGGATCGAGCCTTCATGAAGGAGAAGTGAAGGATACTATGGGTGAGAGAGAAGTGGGGGAGGTTACCCCTAGAAAAAAATTAAATATGAAAATAAATTTGAAGAGAAGTAGGAATAAGCTAAGAAGAAGCCAAAGAAAGTGGTTGATAAATCCCCATACTTCCTGAAGAAAAATGTGGCTTAAGACTCCACTCAAGGACCAAGCAAGAGAATCTATGGATTCTCCAAAGATAAGGAAAATAAGAATAAATTAAGTAGGAGGCTGGTCATTTACTCTAACTAGAAGGATTATTATGATTAAAACTCTATTTTTAATTAGCTCTGTTCTTACTTCATGCTATTTTTTTATTGATACTTAGTGGACTTTCATTAATAGTTTACTATTTTATTGGTTGAAGATGGCCATGATGTGTATTTTACCATAGGGATCATACCTTTTGTTTTATTTGTTTTATTTTAGTTTAACATATTTTGGATTTTTTATGGGTATGAGACCCTCTAATCCCATTTTTAACCTCATTAAATAAAACAATATTCATCATCTAATCTTGGGGCATACTCGTGTGCCCTATTTTTTTTGGCATATCCATTCTTTGAAAAGTTGTTATACTATCATCACCTACTTATACCTCAACCTATCAAATCCATTTTATCCATAAATGAGACAATTTCATACTTAATCTATGAAATTAGTTAAACCCTTGATTTATGCTTCCATTAATCAAGCAATCATCCATCTAATCCAAGCTCACAATTTCTATTCCCTTTCATATATTGTTACTTAGGGTAAATCAAATGTGCAACCTTCATCAGGACAAATCATTCCTAATCCAAGTATGAAAATTTTATTTGATATATCTTTCCAAAATATGTGCTCTTGTATATATCAATATTTAAGGTAAATCAAAGTGTGCACATTGTCATTGAGATATATCATTCCTAATCTACCTCCTGACATATATCATTGCTTAGGTAAAATCCATCATCAAATTAAAAAAAAGTGTGTAAGATTTAGATCAAGTGGGTTAATATCATCCATTAGTTAATCTCATCCTCTCATATCTATCCACAACATCCATACAAACATAATTATCCATCATTATCTTGTTATCCAATCACCATCCATCTTGTATCTCAACCCCTCTTATTTCCTCACCCACCCCTTTAATTTAACCCTTGATTCATTTATATTTCTAACCCTTCCTCTCATTTTGTGAGCCCATTTGTATCCTTCATCCATTCATGCCATATTGAGGTTGCATCATTCCCAACTAACTCATCATCATCATCATCATCTAACTTTCATCCTCCCTCCTTTTTTTGGCTTCTTATTTCTTTGACAAGTAGTGTAATGAAATTACTTCAACAATAAAGTAGAATAATAGAAATAGATCCAAATATAATTGAAATATATCAGAATATATGATAATAGAAAATCCACTTTGAGGGGGAAACCTCCACAAGATTCAATAAGAGCAAAATTCACAATATGATGATAAACAATTATCCACTACCTCCTATATATAGTCTATCTAGGCCATGGTTACTCCATAGGCTGACCTACTAACCAAATGAATACATAGAGAAATGTGATATAACATAAAAGAGGGATAAGTAAGCTAGAAGTCAGCTATTCCTATCCTCATACACGAGATAGGTTAGGGGCGTAGCATGCCCTCCCCCTTCAAACCAACATTGTCTTCAACATTAAACAACTCTGGATGTTGTTGCAGAAAATATGCACCTTCCCAAGTTACATCTTCACTACTCAAGGTCTTCCATTTGATCATATATTCCCTAATCTCTCTAGTTCTCAAAATTTTAGTACGTGTTTGGAGGATCTTATCTGGTTCCAAAATGACACATCCTTCTTCATCTAGTTTTAGGATCTCTATCTGGGCTAAAAATTTCTATCCAATGACCTTCTTCAAACATGAAACATGAAATAATGGGTGTACGTGAGATGAATGAGGTAACTCAAGCTTGTAAGCCACACTTATACTCTTTTGTAGAACCTAATAAGGGCCATAATACTTAGGAGTAAGTTTGTTGTTCTTTTTCTATTACTTTAATGACATCTGCTTATAAGGCTACAAACATACAAATACCCAGTCACCCACCTCAAAATTTTACTCACTATGGTGTTGATCTCCTTTTTACTTCATCATATTTTTTTCCAAGGTCAAATTCTCTCTCAACTAGCCAAAACCTCTTGTTGATGCTAAATGTGCTCCTCCACATCTCAAACCTTGGTTTGTACCTTTAATGAAGAAGTGATGGAAGGTGGATGGTAACCATATAGTGCTAGAAATGGAGAAATTTTAGAAGAGGTATGGAAAGATGTGTTATACCACCATTCTACAAGTGGTATCCATTTAACCCAATGTTTCTATTTATCTGATACAAAACAATAGAGATACCCCTCTAAACATTTATTAACCACTTCTATTTGTCCATTAGATTGGGGGTAGTGAGATGAGCTATGAGCTAGCTGTGTATCCAAATAGGAAAATAGTCCAGTCTATAAATTATTAGTGAAAATATAATCATGATCACTTACAATTACTTTTGGGGTTCCATGTAATTTTAGAACTACTTTTAGAAAAATATTTGCTACTGTACTTGCTGAAAATGGGTGTGAGAGAGCACAAAAATGGGCATATTTTGTAAGCCTATCCACAATGACCAAGATAACATTATTACCTTTAGAACAAGGCAAACCTATGATGAAATCCATGGAAACCTCCTCCAACCTTTGACTAGGAATTGCTAACAGTTGTAACAGACCTGGGTTCTTAACTATCTCACCTTTATTCTATTGGCATATCAAGCATTCTGCCACAAACTTTTGTACATCTCCCTTGAGTCCTTCCAAAAATAATTCTTTCTTAATTATGTGATAAGTTTTCAAGAACCCTGAGTGTCCCCCAATTGGAGATGTATGTAACCCCAATATAATCTTATGCTTAAGCTCTAAATTTTTGCACAAGTATAACCTACCCTTATACCATAGGACATTACCTTTCCATTCAAATTTTTCATAGGCTAAAGTACCTTGCTGGAGATTTTGAATCAAAACCTGTGTATCCTTGTCTTACTCCCATTTTAACCTGGCTTCATCCACCCAATCTACTTACAACATGGACATTGCACAAAGTAATGCTTATATGGATGTATCCCATCTGGATAGTGCATTTACTACTACATTATCTTTACTCTTCTTGTAGATGATTTCAAAATCATAACCCAACATTTTGGTTACCCACTTTTGTTGTTCCTTAGATGATAATATTTGATCCAAAAAGTATGAGACTATCATGATCCATTTTCACCTTAAAGTGTCTACCCATCAGATAGGGCCTCCATTGTTTAATTATATGAAGAATAGCCATCATTTCTTTATCGTAGACATGTTTTTTTAGATTCTTACCTTTGAATTGATGACTCTTAAATGCAATGGGTCTTCCTTCCTACATTAGTACCACTCCCAACCTAGATCTAGAAGCATCACATTCAATAGTGAATGTCTTTGAGAAGTCTGGAGTAGCCAAAACTAGAGTGGTGCACATAACTACTTTTAATTTCTCAAATGCTTTGGTGGTGGCATCATTCCAATGGAAGGCATCCTTCTTTAGCAATGTAGTGAGTGGAGCTGCTATGCTACCATAACCTTTCACAAATCTTTAGTAGTAACCTATTATTCCTAAGAACCCTCAAAGGTTTTTGAGAGTTTTTGGCATGGGACATTCCATCATAGCTTTGATCTTCTAGGGATCAAATTTGACACCTTCATGGGAAACAATGTGACCTAGGTACTCTACCTCCTATACTCCAAAATTAAATTTGGATGGCTTCACATAAAGCTGATGCTTCTCCAAAACTATCAACACCTGTTTCACATGTTGTAGATGTTCTTCCCATGTCTGACTATAAATCAATATGTCGTCAAAGAAAACTAGCACAAACTTCCTTAAAAAATGCCTAAAAATAGTGTTCATCAAGCTCTGAAAAGTAGATGGTGCATTTGTAAGACCAAAGGGAATTACCAAAAACTCATAATGGCCCTCTTGCATTCTAAAATCAATTTTATGAACATCTTCATCCTTGATTCTAATTAATGGTACCCCAAGTGAAGATCCAATTTTGTGAAATAATTAGCACCATGAAACTCATCAATTACTAGAATAGGAAACTTATCTTTGACGGTGTACTTTTTGAGTTCCCTATAATCTGGGCATATTCTCCATGTGTCATCCTTCTTCCACACCATGACCACTAGTGATGAATATGCAATTTGGCTATGTTTGATGATCCCTACCTCCAACATCTCATGGACCATCTTTTTGATATCACTCTTTTGTGCATATGGATATTTATATGGTCTGATATTTGGTGGTTGACTCCTTGGAAGTAGTTAAATGTCATGATAATGTTCTTTTTCTAGTGGTAGTCCTTTTGGCATGGCCCCAAAAATAGATGGGTGGTCATCAAGAATCATTTGTAGATCATGATGTGTAGATGCTGGTGTGGGTTGAACTTTTATGGAATAGAATCATGTAATAATTCCCTCTACCCCCTTTTTTAGCATCTTGGTCATCTGATGTGAACTAATCAAGTGTGGATATTTTTCCTGTAATCCACATAGTTCAATTTTCCTACATTTAGAATGAAAGCACTTGAATAGTTCTTGGAAGTTCATCTTAATGGTACCCAAGGTTTTGAGCCATTGGACTCCCAAAAAAATGTCTGTGTTACCCATGGGAATAGAAAACATAGGAGAATCAAGATTTTACTCACCCATAGAAAGCCTAATATTATGGCATTTATGTGAATAATTAATTGTGCTGCCATCTATAATCATGACCTAAAATTTTGGTGTGCTGTAGATGAAATAGTTAAATCAAGTGGCCAAATTATGGTTGATGAAGTTATGTGTGCTTCCTGAATGAATCAACACTTTTACTTTCTATTTCTTGAGGAAACCCACCACCTTAAGAGTTTTTGGAGTGCTAATACCTACAAGTGCATGGCAAGAGATTGTAGGTTGTAAATATTTAGGTACCACCTCTATCTCTTCCTCATCATCATTGGAGGCATCATCTTCTTCTTCATCTTCATTAGATCCCTCAATGTAGAATAACTTCTTATTAGCACATCTATGTCTTTTACTCCACTTGCTGTCACAACCAAAACAATCCTTTTGCATGCTTCTCTTCAATTTGTTGAGGGGTCAATCTGGTAGGTGGAGGAAATGTTGGTGTTGATATGCTACAATCTTTGAGTGAGTGAATGGCTGTTTCTTATTGGCTATGAATTTTTCCTCATCTCTGCGTGTCATGATAATAGAATCATAAATCTTAAGTGGATTAAACATGAGTACCTCATGTTGAATGTGGTCCTTGAGTCCACCCAAAAATAGGTCATTCAAGTTCACCTCAAAAATTGTCTCCACATGTAAGGATAGGTTCTAAAAATGATGAATATAATCCTTTATGGAGCTAGTCTATCAAAATTTTGCCAGTTAGCTGAAGTAATTCTTTGTCACACTATTGCCATAGTGTAATTGTAACTCCTCTGTAAAAACTAACTAGGTGACACTAAGAGTCATCTTTTTCTTTTGAGCACACAACCATTGATACCAAATGAATTGATTAGGTTCAAGATACAAGGATGCCATGGTAACCTTCTATCTACTTGGGATCTGATGTAGATCAAAAAAATTATCCATTGGGTTGATCTAATTGAGTGGATATTTTCCATCAAATTTGCACATATCCACCTTTAGTAACAGGTTCCTCTGTGGTAATGTAGTTAGATTTGAAGTAGACTGGTTGGGAGAACCACCCTAGTGGGGTTGTGAAATAACACTAGCTAGATGATTTGAATGATTATTTTTCAAAGACATCATGATATCTACCAAACTATCTTGTATGTATTTCATATTAGATTGTATGCCTTGCACCTCACTTTGAATGCCTTGCACACTATAGTCAAGTTGGCTCACTTTGTGATCTATGTCAGAGAATCCTAGTATAAAGGATCTAGTACATCCCCCTTTTGACTCCATCTCTTCTTTTTTAAGATTTTTACCTAGAGTTTTAGCATCCTTTCCTTGGCCCCAAGTTTGTGGACCTACCATAAAAGGGCTTTACGATGTCAACCTTGATTGGCATTTTTGACCCAACTTTGACCAAGAGATTTTGGAATTATTTCAGCCTAAAATAAAAACATAAAAAGAAAATACCCTATCCAACTTTTTATAATATTTCCAAAAATGTAAATAACTCAGAAAAATTCTTTGAATTGCACACTATAGAGTAATTTTATGAAAAACCCTGAAATGGTGATAACTTTTGTAAAACAGATTAAAATGAGCTGAAATTTTAATGGAAGCTTAATTTAATTATTTATCACCTCTAGTAAGAAAATTTGATACAAATTCTCAATCATTTTTTATATATATCCAAATTTAAAAAATTAGGGTTTTGCCCATAAGATTGCCCAAATCACAGCTCTGATACCACTTGTAATGAAATTACTTCAAAAATAAATTAGAATAGTAGAAATAGATCCAAATATGACTTAAATATATCAAAATATATGATAATAGACAAGCCACTTTGAGGGGGCAACCTCCACAAGCTTCAATAAGAGTAGAATTCACAATATGATGATAAATATGTACCCACTACCTCCTATATATAGTCTATCTAGGCCATGGTTACTCCATAGGCAGACCTACTAACCAAATGAATGCATAGATAAATGTGATATACAATCAAAGAAGGATAAGTAACCCACAAGTCAACTATTCCTATCTTCATACATGTAATAAGTTAGGGGCGTAACAAGTAGTTACTCCACCCATCATGCCTCGTAATGATCTTTCAAAGAGGAGAAAAATGTAGACATATAAAATTGAATACCTCATGTCAATTTTAAGTACTCATACCTAATCCATTCATCAAAATAACTAAACCCTAATCCTACCCACCATCAATTTCTAATCCCATCATTGACTAATATTTTTAGCCTAAATAATATTCATCCCCCTAATAAATTAATCATGTTCTGTTTTAAACCTTTATAATCCCACATAAATCACCTCACATAACTTTAGCTAATTAACCACTATTAATTAGCTAACTCATCCATAATAACAAAATCCATGGAACTTGGAATATCTATGTTTTTCAAAAATCAATTAAACCCATTATCTCACATCATATTTTTACCCCATACCCATGACATCATCCTCCAAATCTCCATGCAATCACACCAAATTATATGCAAGGGACAAACTATGGAATGTACATACCTATCCCATCCTATACTCAACCAATTTAATTTTGATTCACCCTCTAACCTTGATTTATCCTCAACCATTGATCTTGGATCAAGATAAATGGATCAAAATCATCATGAAACCATATAAATTAAGAGCCCCCCTCTCATTTAAAAAAATATCACAAGCCTAATGATGTGCTACATCTATAAGATCCAATCATAACATCTAAGTCTTAAAATTATCAATCTTGTAATGGGAGGTGATGCCCATTTGTATACTTGGTCTCCACTAGTACATGTACCACATTTAAATCAATTGAGCAAATCAATGTCAAGAGGACAAATTTTACGTGTTGATAAGTGAAGTTATTTATTTTTAAGCCCCTATTTTCTCAATCAAAGGTATTCATTTATGAATTTATTGAGAATTAATTTGATTTGTCTAATTTGAGTTATAACATTACTTGATAATTGTTGAAATAAAATTTGAAGTGGTTGGTTGTATATGGTTTTATGTGAATTAGGTTAAATTTAGTGAAACTAATATATCATAAGGGTTAGTATTCATTAGTTTATTTATTAGTATTCACTTAAAAAGAAGTAGTGCCTACATTTATAGTAATGCATACATAGTACACATAAAAAAATATTTACTATTCTAAATATTTTCTTTTATATATTGATATAACCATTGAATACATATGTTTATATGCTCTTTATTCTATATCATAAATACATAGGTTACTCTACTTTATAACCTATGTATAATTTATCTCTATCCTTCTATATTATTCTCTACTTGCATATCTATTATATTACATTGTAATATAAATACTGAGATAAAATAAGACAACTCAAAAATCATGTCTATGTGAGACATATCCTTTCTCTAATTAGGTCATCCTTTGTCTTTGTAAATCCTTCATTCTTACCATCACATAGTGAATTTAGGTAATTAGTGTGTCTTCAATTGTACCTCTATTTTATCCATTTATTTTCTTAGGAACTCACCATAGTCCTCCATTTCCTTATATATAGATATCTGATACCTTTGTTTATCCTTATAACATTCATGCATTGATATTATTTTAGCCCATTCAATAGTGGAGAGAATGTTCTGAGATCCAAAGCTAGTTGAGGTTACACTCAACTATTTTTCTATTTCTTCCAACTCAGTTTTTTTTATCTGTTGTCCATAGTGGCCAACTGAGTGAGTAAGTGAAGTAGGTGGTTGGATCCTCTAATTTATCCTTCATCTTCCCTGCTTGTTCCTTGTATGCTATTTTTTGACCTAATTTTCCTTCAAAAGTACTAAAAATTCATTGTATTCTATCATGTTGGCCTAATTTACCTCCAAAAGTGGCCCTAATAACTCCTTATATTCCTCTCAAGCCTTAATTTTGATGAGTCCTCTTTTCACTATGGCTCTAGAGTGGCTAATGAAATTATCCATTATTTCTACCAAATGTTGTTTTATTGATAGAGTGGTATCAAGATCAAATTGTGGCCTAGTGATGGTCAAGGTAGATAAAATTTTATTAATGGCTTCCTCCAAGGCAATAAACTATGTAATCCAATCTCCTCTAGTGATTTGGGTGAGAGTCTAACCTATAATTTCCTTTTCAATTGGAGTTAAGTGATATAGTTCCACTTTAGTTTTTCCTCCATCTGGTTGGATAAAACATGATGGCACTAGGATGGTGGTCTTTTATTTATGCTTGGCCAATTCTACTTTGATATATACTAACAAATCCATGAGATTTTTGGTAATAATTGGGATTACCCTCATTACAATCAAAGTACTTGCTATGACACCCTAGGTGGTAGCCTCTATTCTTGGGCCTATCTCCTTCTCCTTCCGCTTCACCTATGGAGCCACTAGTTGCTTTGTTAGCTTCTTTTGTTCTAACTCTTGTTTTCATTATTCCTCTTCTTCTTTATATTTGAGATCAACCAAATTATTTTATTTTCCCTATCCAATTTATTTTTATTATATTATTGTATTTTCTTTTCCTCTTATGCAACTTTATTTATTTATTCTTATTTTATTATTTATCCTCATTTTTTCGTCTTATTCTCCTATTCTACAAATTTTTTTCTATTTTTCCTCCGTGACTCTCTTCTCCTCCTATTCCTATTTTTTATTTTTTACCTCCTCCTTATATGCTTGTTCATTCTTTTATTTATCCTTATCCAACATTTTTTTAACCTTTTAGGTGGATAATTAAACAATTTCTTGAATTTTCCTATTTTCTTCTTCTAGCTCATATTCTAGTTGTTTACATTTTTGAATCATTTCTTCCTCTAGTGCCTTAGCTACTTCTAATTTTTTTCTTTTCTCTAAGTCCTCAGTGACCATATATATTTTATATTTAGATCTTAACTCCATTTTTTAGAGTTTATACAATATTTCTTGGTCAACTAGAGATAGAGGGGACTCCATGGTGGTCTTCTATAGAGCTTCTTCTTTATATTTTTCCATAATAATCTTAGCCTCTTTATTTTTTTTCTTGGTCTGAATGAGGATGATTTTTAAATATTTTGGGAGTATATCTACAACATCCCCTTGAGTGAATATACTCAAATCAATGTAATACACAATTACCATTATCACTCTACAATATCCATACAAGTGTATATATCTATCATCATCTTGTTATCAAATCACCATCCATATTACATACCAACCCCTCTTATTTCCTCACTAACCCCTTCATTTTAACCCTTGATTCCTTTATATTTCTAACCCTTCCTCTCATTTTGTGATCCCATTTTTATCCTTCATCCTTGCATATTGGGTAAGTGCACAAAATTGGGGGATAAAAAATGGTGTACCCGTGTACATGACTTTTTTGAAATTTCAGAAAATTAAACTTATGCAGATGATATGAGATGGCTACACTCAAAATTTGAAGATGGTATAAAAATATGAATTGTATCATTTCAATTCTAGTTTCAAAAAACTTTTTTTTTTGAAAAATGGTTAAGTATAAGTAGGTCAAACATCTAAAATTTGAAAAGGACCTTCTATTTTTTTAAGAAAACATAGTAGATAGATGGCCGTGTGGCCCACCATTTTTAGAGCATCATTAAATATTATTTGAAACACTTTGGTGAATATTTAGATAAGATCTTTTAGTGTGTTATGATTTTTTTAAATATTTTTTCAATGAATATATTTTTTAATTAATTTTATAATTAAGTAGATCCTAAAAACTAACAGAAGAATGGATAGCCAGCCATGTGGTCTACCCTAACTACCTAAAAAAATGAAAATTGATTTTTTTTGAATGTGTGTAGAATTAGGCCTAGTTTTTTACCATATGATTTGTTTTAAAATTGGATCAATGAATTTTTTTTAGATAAACATGAATAGTCATGTATAGGTGCAACATGTAGTCGCCTAAAAAAGGTGTAGTTAGAAATAAATATAGTTAGAACCCTTAAAATAGCCCAAAAATTATAAAAATCATATATTTAGAAAGAGGTAAGTGTGCTCGTCATGACGGTAATAATTTTTTAAATTTTTATATTGAAATCCATTTCATATTTGGTGATTAAAGTTGAAATTTGTTGGTTTTTCTCAAAACTCTTGGTCTCAGCTATAGATGCACAGTCATAAGCCTTTGGTTCAGAAATCCAATCCATTTCCAAGCCTAAAGGCTTGGTTTTTAATTTAAATTCAAATAACATGTATGTGTTGCTTTGTTATAAGACCAAAACCATCTCCATGAGCTTGTGGGAGTTGCATGTGAAGCCATCTTTGGCTACAAGCTTATATTTATGACTATAAATGTTAAGTATAAGTTTATTTTCATATACTTTAAATTTATTATAGTAAATATAAGAAATTATGGTCATTAAAAATATGATAGAGTTGGTCTCATAGTTTCATTCCTTATAATGTAGAAAATAGTTTTTCAAAATCTAATCAGGTTATTACTTAGGCATTTTTAGGGTCTAAGTATTAAACCTAGGGATTTTAGGACATTAATTTTGCAATTGATATCCATTTTTGGTAAACATATAGTCATTTTAAAGGTTTTTATGTCTTTTACATTGATTTTTAGCATTTATAAGAGTCTTAGGCTTATCAAAATTAATGTTTTCAAACCACTCACTTTGAAATTGATGCAAAGTGGTGTGATTAGGGTAGAGTAAGTCACATTGATGACTTGCACACATTAAACAACCACTTTACATGTTAATTTCACTTGCTCATCATCCCTCCCTCATCCTTGATCACTTCTTACTCATATTTCATTACCCTGAATCACTCTCTCATCAATCCTCATTATCCCTAATCACTCCTTCATTGACCCTCACTATCCTTAGTTATCCATAATCACTCCTCCATTGACCCTCACTATCCCTCATCATATCTAATCACTCCATCCCCATCCTTCATCATTCATATTCACTCTATCCTCATCCCTCTTCATTATTAATCACTCCTTCATTGACCTTAATTATCTCTCATCATCTCTAATCACTCAGGATTATCATCCCTAATCACTCCATTGATTATCACCATCCCTCATCATCCCTCATAATACCTAATCAATCTTTCTTCATCGCTCACCATCACTAATCACTCCCTCATTAACCCTCACCATCTCTCACCATCCTTCATCACTCTATCATTGACTCTCACCATCCCTAATCACTCCCTCATCATTTGGTGTAAGTATATACTCTAAAGATATATTTGATTCCAATCATATGTTGTTTAATCCATTATAATATAATCTAAATCTTTTCTATGAATTATTTTATCAATACCTATTTGTGATAGTCAATTTTATTACTAAATGAATTGGATGATCTTAAAATTTTATAGTCAAGTAACATAAGGATTAACATAAAATAGAGTCTAAATTATAGTTCATAAAATTGTCTTTGTTGTGAAAAGTACTAAATGAAACTTTATTTGGTTACACCTTTGGTAGTTTGGTTCAAAAGATAAAAATTAAACACAAATATCTTGTATAATTTTATAATGTTGAGAAGATTTGAATTAGATGCAATGTTATTTAATGTTTCCCATTTTTGTATGACTTGAATCTTGGTTAGGCTCACACATGCACTCATTTTGTGTGTAATGTGTCCCAAATATTTTACATCTTACATGAAAAATGAACATTTATTCATGTTATCACAAAAATACATTTTTTCAAAATGTGAAACACTAGTTCAACATGGTGTAGGTGACAATCAGGCATGTTTTCTAAAGATTAAGATGTCATCAAGGTAGATTAAAAAAAAGACATAGGTAAAGGCCCTGAGGATGTCATTCAACATCTTAAAATGAATGAATTCATTATATGAGTTAACCTAAAAGGCATAACCAACTAGTCAATCAATCCTTCCTTTGCTTTAAGACTATATTCCAATTGTCTATAGGTTTAACATGAATATGATGATACCCAAAATTAAGATCAATTTTGGAAAAGACTTAGACACCATGGATATGGTAGAAAAATTCCTTAATAGTTAAATGAGGATAATATTTATTCACTTTAATCTTTTTAATATTTTTTTAATTGATTCAAAACTTTGGCATAAACATAATTGGGTTTCTACAAGGCAATGATTTGGGCACGATGTGTCCATTATCTATGATTTCATGGATCTACCACTTGATATATTCATTCTCTAGAAATGATATGTTTTATAAAGAGGTTTGAGGTAGAGGTAGTTAAGAGATCAAATCAATAGCATTATTTAGTGTATAGTATACAAGAACTTATTTAGGTGACTGAAAGATATCTTTGTATTCATCTAGTTTATGGTTCAATTATTTTGTCTTTGTTATTTTTGGATAAAACACACTGTGATATGATGACATAAATATGTCATTAAATGTTTACTTCTTACCATTAAGAGTATACTTCTTAATAGAATTGAAAATATTCTTTCACTTCCTAGCACTAATGACTAAAAAATTATGAATTAACTACAATATATGGTATTTCTAATCATGACAATCTATCGTAAAATTTCAAGGATTTAGTTCATAGACTACATGTCAATGGTAACTTTTAACCACTTATCGAGATGTGAGAGTAGAGATATCATAGTGTGACACTCTTCATTGGATTGAATATTTAAGTTATGAATTAAGCACCAATTTCCAATCTTGGACTACTTGTTCTAATCATTTGAATTTTTTTCCACTCTCTGGTATGATGAATTAATCAATATACATACAAATAAAAGGCCTTACATATAATTATTCAGATCATAAAATGTCTTCATAAATAAAGTAATTGATATGTTTCAAGAAATCACATAGCTTGGTGATTCTCATGTATTTACTACCCATTTTTGGTGCTATGGTGATTTTACTTGCTTCTCTTTTTCTAGTGGATTTTAAATTGTGAGTTACATCATTTCTCGTAGGCCCATATTTTTTCATAGGTGTTAAATATTTATGTTTCAAATTTTCCTCCATATTATTTTTATCACTATGTATTATATTTTATGATAGCACTCAAATATCCACTTGTATCTCCTAACATTTTTAAACCCACCATCAATCTATTTGATGGATTGATTAAGGATGAGGAGGGATGAGGAGGAATTGAGTAGAGATGATGAGGGAGTTTATAGGGATGATGAGGGATGGTAAGGGTAAATGAGAGAGTGATTAGGGAGGATGAGGGAGTTATTAGGGATGATGAGTGATGGTGAGGATTAATTAGAGAGTGATTATAGGAGATGAGGGACAAGGAATGAGTGATTAGAGATGATGAGGTATGATGTAGTGATTAGGGATGATGAGGTGTTGTAGGAACATTAGTAGACAATATAAATAGTGATCTAGTTTACATTTTTTAATTATTTATAAGGTGTTAAAGGTCATAAGAAGTCTATAGGAGTATTTCTAAGTTTTTATTTTTGTGTCAATTTTTAATTAGAGTTGTATTAGACTTTCCCACCAAATCTTTCATTTGAATTTTTGAACTTTCATAGAGACTTCAATATTATTTCAAGAAGTCCAAATTTGAATTTGGTGTGGTTAGAATTTAGTGATGATTTTATGATGTTAAAATACATATAACTAAAATCATATTTGAGAAATATGTTAGTAGTTGAGGACACTCTCAACATACAAAAGAAGTTAGAATTCAGTTGATGCTTATTTGGTAATAAGAGTCTTGTCCATGTATTATTTTTTATTTAGAGTCAGACTAAAGAGAGTTTTAGGATGAATGTAAATAACCCCAAAAAAGTGAATAAAGACAATTTTTAATTATTTTCATAAAAGAAAGCAAACAGACCTTGCATCTTCTTGAATATGTGCAAAGATAGTTGACAGTGTGCATGATCGTGAAACATGATTAGTAATAAGTTATTTGTTATATTAATATGAGTGGTAATTTTAAAATACATTTTATTTTATGGTGATTATAACATTTTTCATTTGAGTTTTAAATCTTTTGAATGCTCAAATTATAAACTATATACCCTGTGTTTTTACAAACTATGCCTTGAAATCTGAGTGAAGGTCAGAGTCTTATGGAAGAGGAGATTATATTTGGTGTGATTTTAGAATGTATGAATAATTATTATATTTAAATAAAAATTAATTAATAGTGTTTAAACATTGAATGTTTTTATTCTGCTAATGACATTCTGTGTTAAACAACACAACCATGTCTTCTATGAGCAAAAGTTCTGAGTATACATCTATGTGAGAAGGTATATCCATGTATTAGAGTGAACATTCAAATGTATATGTTGGTTAGTTGATTTTAATATGATAATTAAGTATTATATTCTTTCAATTAATATTTAATATATCTTAATGAGCAAAAATAAAACTAATACAATCCTACAGTCATCAAGAAACTTAACACAGTCAAAGTGGTATCCCATGGAAATTGGAATATTAAGTGTTGTAGATGTAAGTAATTGATTTTTTAAATTGTGTAAACATTTTGTATATGTGTTTCAACCTTCATGTTGATTTATAAACCTTTTTTGAATGAATTAGAATAAATAACCTCTTCTTAGATTACTATAGACCTATGATTGAGTACATAGTCTATTCAAATTTGGTTAAGTAAATCTACTGTAGCTTAAAAATAGAAATATAACACTTGGAAAAAATTCATAGGGTCAAATAAGACCTAATACAATAGTAAAAGTCATTATAAATTCCTTTGTAATATTGAAATCTCATTTTGACCCTTCTCGGGTCTGTAAAACTAGTCCAAACCTTGTATTAATGTTTCTATTTTCAAAGTGAGTTTTATCAGTTTTAACTATCAATAATTTATGAAATTTGGTGAAAATTTTTATTTAAACATGCACAAAGATAATATAGTGTTTTTATGTTTTTAATTATGGATGGGGGAGGACTGTGTGGTAGATAGGGTGGAAGGAAACCTAAAGACCTGATCTGAGAGTAGAAAGAGCCAAAATAAGTTATCAAATAGTTGAACCAAAGCCTATAACTTTGTGAAGATATGGGATATGTTATATGGTATCAATCATTGAGGTTTATTTGATGATTTTAGTCTGTACAAGAAGAGTTTATGATAGATTAAGAAGTAGTGTATGATATGAGGATTGTGTTTAGAAGTTAAGTAGGGTTGAGAAGAAGTTAGAGAGAACTCAAAGGAGTGGAAAGAAGTTTTTTAGAGCCCTATTAAATCCTAAGGAACTAGAGACAATATTTGATCCAAGTTGTTATAAATCATAAAGATTAGTAAGGGGGATAGTCTCAAAGTAAATAATATTAAATGCATTAAGGAGAATAAAATGAAGAGTTTAGTGAGACCATCCAAAGAATGATGGAGAATAAATGAAATGAATAAAATGCATATGTGAATTTGAAATGTATGCAGGGTCCAAAAATAAAGATTAAGTAAGAAAAGACAAAGTGAAAGCTAGGTGGATATGGGCAAAGAGCTTGGACAATCATAGTATGTAATAGGGATCTACATCATGAGGGATGGTGAGGGGAAATGAGGGACTGATTATAAATTATGAGGAATGGTGAGGGTCAATAAGGGAATGATTATAGATGATGAGGGATGAGGAGCGAGTGATTAGTGATGATCAAGTGATGATTAGGGATGGTAAAGGCTAATGAGGGAGTGATTGGGGATGATGAGGGATGGTGAGATCTAATGAGGGAGTGATTAGGGATGATGAAGGAGTGATTAAAGATGATGAGGGATGGTGAAGTTCAATAACGGAGTGATGAGGGATGAGAAGGGATAAAGAGTGAGTTATTAGGGATGATGAGGCATAGTGAGGGCTAATGAGGGAGTAATCAAGGATCATGAGGGAGTGATTAGAGATAACTAGGGACAATTAGGTTCAATGAGGGAGTGATTAGGGACAATGAATAATGATGAGAGAGTGATGAGGTATGAGTAAGAAGTGATCAAATATGAGGGAGGGATGATGAAAAAATAAAATTATCACAAAGGGGTTATTTAATGTGTGTAGGTCATTAATGTGACCTATTCTACCCCAATCACACCACTTTGCATCAATTTCAAAGTGATTAGTTTTAAAACTTCAATTTTGTTAAACCTAATACTCTTAAAAATGCCAAGAATAAATCTAGAAGGCAAAAAAACCTAAAAAATGACTATATGTTTACCAAAAATGGATATCAGTTGCAAAAGTTATCTTAAAATACCTAGGTTTAATACTTAGACCCTAAAAATGCCTAAATACTACTTGATTGGATTTTGAAAAAATATTTTCTACATTGTAAGGCATGAAATGTGAGACCAAATATATTAGATGTTGAATGGCCCTAATTTATTATATTTACTAAAATAAATTTAAAGTATAAATGTACACTTATACTTAACATTTAGAGTAGTAAATATAAGCTTATGGCTAAATTTGGCTTCACGTGGAACTCCTAAATGCTCATGGAGTTGGTTTTGGTCTTATAAAAAGGTAATTCATACACATTATGTAACATATACGCATTGTATATTACAATATATAATGCGTACACATTATAAAACACATATGCATTTTGTAACACATGTGTATTATTGCTCAATAATTAACAAGCCATAATTTAAATAACATGATCACATTAAACAAATAACGCGATCATGTTATTTAATAAAATGATCACATTAACTAAAATTTTCATAGAATTTTCCCCTAAATCCATCCACACAACCTACCCTCTTGAGCTTACATCATTCCCAGCTAACTCATCATCATCATCATCTAACTTTCATCCTCCCTCCTTTTTTTTGGCTTCTTATTTCTTTGACAAGTAGTTACTCCACCCATCATGACTTACAATGCTCTTTCAAAGAGGGAAAAAATGTAGACATATTAAATTGAACACCTCATGCCATTTTAACTACTCATAGTTAATCCCTTCATAAAGCTAACTAAACCTTAATCCTACCTGCCATTGATTTCTAATGCCATCATCGACTAATATTTTTAGCCTAAATACTATTCATACCCATAATAAATTAATCATGTTCTCTTTTTAACCTTTATAATATCACATAAATCACCTCACATCACTTTAGTTAATTAACCACTATTAATTAGCTAACTCACCCATAATAACAAAATCCATAGAATTTGGAATATATATGTTTTTCAAAAATCAATAAAACCTTATCTCACATCATATTTTTACCCCATACCCATGACATCATCCTCCAAATCTCTATAAAATCACACCAAATTATATGCAAGGGACAAATATAGCATGTACATAGCTAGCCCATCCTCTACTCAGCCAATTTAATTTTGATTCACCCTCTAACCTTGATTCATCCTCAACCTTTGATCTTGGATCAAGATCAATGGATCACAATCATCATGAAACCATATAAATTGAGATACCCCCCCTCTCATTTTAAAATTATCACAAGACTAATTATTTTATACATCTATAAGAGCCAATCATAGCAAATAATCCTTAAAATTATCAATCTTGTAATGGGAGGTGATGCCTGATTGTATAGTTGGTCTCCACTACTACATGTAACTACATTTAAATCAATTGAGAAATTCAATGTCAAGAGGACCACTTTCACTTGTTGATAAGTGAAGGTATTATTTTTAATCCCCTATTTTCTCAATCAAAGGTATTCATTTATGAATTTATTAAGTATTCATTTGATTTGAGTTCTAATATTACTTGATAATTGTTGACATAAAATTTAAAGCAGTTGGTTGCATATGGTTTTATGTGAATTAGGTTAAATATAGTGAAACTAATGTATCGTAAGGTTTAGTATATGTTAGTTTATTTAGTATCCACTTAAAAATAAGTAGTGCCTATATTTATATTAATGCATACATAGTACACATAAAACAATATTTACTACTCTAACTCTTTTATTTTGTATATATTGATATAACCACTGAATATATATGTTTATATTCTCTTTATTATATATCATAAACATACAGGTTACTCTACTTTATAACCTATGTATAATTTATCTCTATTATTATGTATTAGTCTCTACTTGCCTATCTATTATAATACATTATAATATAAATACTGAGACAAAACAAGACAACTCCAAAATCATGTCTATGTGAGACATATACTTTCTCTAATCAGCGCATCCTTTATCTTTGTAAAGCCTTCATTCTTACCATTAGGCAGTGAATTTAGGTAATTAGTATGCCTCTTCCAATGTACCTCTATTTTATCCATTTTTTTCTTAAAAACTCACTATAGTCCTCCATTTCCTCATATATAGATATATGATCCCTTTGTTTATCCTTATAGCATTCATGCAATGATATAATTTTAGCCCATTTAACAATTGAGGGAATGTTCTAAGATCCAAAGCTAGTTGAGGCTGCATTCAACTATTTTTCCATTTCCTCCAACTCTATTTTCTTATCTATTGTCCTTAGTGGCCAACTAAGTGAGTGAGTGAAGTAGGTCACTGCATTCTCTAATTTCTCCTTCATCTTCCCTACTTTCTCCTTGTTCTTCCAAAAGTGGCACCAACAACTCCTTGTATTCTATTTTGTTGACCTAATTTTCCTCCAAAAGTGGCCCTAATAAATCCTTATATTCCTCTCTAGCCTTAATTTTGATGAGTCCTCTTTCCACTATGACTCTAGAGTGACTGATTAAATTATCCATTATCTATACCAAATGTTGTTCTATTAACAAATTGGTATTAGGATCAAATTATGACCTAACAGTAGTCAAGGTAGATAAACTATTATTAATGGCTTACTCTAAGGAGAAAAATTGCATCATCTAATATCCTTTGTTGATTTATATGAGAGTCTGACCTACCATTTTTTTTTCAATTGGATTTAAGTGCTATAGTGCCACTTTAATTTTTCCTCCTTCATCTGTTCAGAGAAAATTTGATGGCACTAAGATGGTGGAGGTCTTTTATTTATGCTTACCCAATTTTTCTTTGATCTATGCTAGTAAATACATGATATTTTTTGTAATACTTGGGATTAACCCCATTACACTCAGGTAATTGCTATGACATCCTGGGTGGTAGCCTCTATTCTTGGGCCTATCTCCTTCTCCTTCACCTTCATCTATGGAGCCACTAGTTGCTTTGTTATATTCTTTTGTTCTAACTCTTGTTTTCATTGGTCCTCTTATTCTTTATATTTGAGATAAACCAACTTATTTTAATTTTAATTCTCCAATTTATTTTTATTATCTTCTTGGATTTTCCTTTCCTCTTCTACAACTTTCTTTCTTTGTTCTTATTTTATTCTTTATTCTCATTCTTTCTTCTTATTCTCCTATTCTACATTTTTTTAAAATATTTTTCCTCTATGAATCTCTTCTCCTCTTGTTCCTATTTTTTATTTTTTACCTCCTCCTTATATTCTTGTTTGTTATTTGATTTATCCTTATCCAAAAATTGTTTATCCTTTTGGGTAGATAATTATACAATTTCTTGAATTTTCCTATTTTTTCCCTCTAGCTCATATTTTAGTTGTTTACTTTTTTGAATTATTTCTTCCTCTGGTGCCTTATCTAATTCTATTTTTTTTATTTTCTCTAAGTCATCATTGACTATATATATTTTATATTGGGATCTTAACTCCATTTTTTAGATTTTTTACAATATTTCTTGGTCAACTAGAGATAGAGGGGAATCCATGGTGGTATTCTATAGGGCTTTTTCTCTATATTTTTCCACAATGATCTTAGCATATTTACTTATTTTATTGGTTTGAATGAGGATGATTTGTAAATATTTTGGGAGTATGTATAAAAAATCCTCTAGAGTGAATAAGCTCAACTCAATGTAATATATAATTACCATTAATACTCTATCTTGGTAGGTGGTATCTACCTTTCTATGTAGCTCCCTACTCTACTTATCCCTCTTTTTCTATGGTACATACTAAGGAGGGTGTTAATATTTGGTATTTGAATGGTATCCTCTTTATCTATCTATTAATCTATTTATGCAATATCCCCTTTCTCCAGGACTCTGAACCTAGTATGTTATTACTATTTTGGCTTTAGATTTATCCCCTTTTTGTTTTTTTTGCTTTTATGTTCTATTTGTGGTGACTAGATCCTTGATATTTTCTTCTCACTCATATATAATAAAGGTTTGCTTTGTGATAAGATATTTAGTGGGGGATGCTTTAAGTTCTTCCATGGTATGGAGTTTTCATTTTTATTTTGAGGCTAGGTCTTCTCTAGGCAAGACTTTCCTCTTCTTAAGTGTGTAAGGTGGGGACCCCTTTTCTTCCATCTCTTCTTCTCCAAAATATTCACCTATGTTATATTATTTAACCAAAAATGTAGTTGTTTCCTACTCTTCTTCTTCCTTCTCATTCAAATCTCTTAAGTCAATAACTGGTATCTTTGGTTTAGAGGACTTACAGGTACCAACTTGAGGTTTAGATGCCTTTGTTACCCCTAGTGGTAATAAGTCCTCACTTATTTTAGGTTCCCCTTATTCATCTTATTATTATTGAGCTTTCCACATCTCACTAAAAAATATTTGTGACCTAGGGTCTAGTGATAGACTTCTAAATGTAATGATGACTACCTCAACTTGCTCATTGGTAACCTCATAGGATAGAGGTGAGAGAGGTATAGCTTTATTAATGAAGGGTTGAATGAAATGTTTATCTATGACTACTATGAATTGAACCTATATGAAATAATTATGGAAAATTTCCTTAGACATTAAAAACCTTTGATTTACCATACTCCTAAGTGTCCTCTCCCAGTGTAAGAACTTTTCTACTTATTTCAATGTGAGGATATCTTTCATTAACTCTAAGATTTCGGATCTTATGGTATGTTAGAATTCCATTCTACCTTCCCCTTATGCCCTAGAATACTATGTGAAAAATATATTAAAATTACTAGTAATAATAAACCATAGTACAATTTATAAACAATTTTACCTTTCTTTATCTTCCATATATTCTCCATGTACTATTCATATAGTGCAGTGACCAAGTTGAGATATGTCAAATGCAATATGAATGCTTATTACATTTACAGGGTTATATCTATTCCAAGTGATGGGTTTCATGTAATTGATTCTCAAGTCTTTCATGATCTAAATGGATATAACTATGTTATTTACTTTTGTGCCCATCATTATGGAAAGGGAGTTGATACTCAAATTTTTCTTTCCATCATATACTTATAGGTGTAATGTCCTTCATGCAAGAGTATGGTCACCATTTATATCATATCTAGTGTGATATAGTATTATTGATTTAGATAGATAATATACTCATGTTACTTAATAACACCTTGGTTGTGCTTGAAATCAACCCAAAGTATGGAAATTGGCTCCATGCATCCAATTTTAACCATGGAATGATGTTGTATTCTAGTTTATGTTCCAATTATTGAGTCTAAGGGTTTGATTTCAACATGGTACTTATTTCTAATTCCATATCTATATGATCAATTTTTGCCAAATGTGTCTTGATATACCTATATGTATCCCTTGCATGTGTGATAATGGTAAGAACCTTTGAAAAGGCACTTGTTGGGTTTGGTTTCTCAAACTTGATTGAATGCTTCTATTGGGATACTTAATTTTCTTAGCTATGACCTCTTGAGGAATATTAATTGTTCTATTGTGAGTAATAGTTGATTAACAAGGTATAAATCTTAGGATAAAAAATTCTATAGAGTGTTGGTACTCAAATTATTTAGTAATTTCTTTATTTAACCAAACTCTCAATCTATAGATTCCTTGATCCATTCGTTAATCACACTAAGCCTTTTCAGGGCATTAAATAATATTTATGATCATTATCCCTTCCTTTATTTCACTTGATTTGGTAGGTAATAACATGTCTTATCATGCATTTATTTTATTCTTATCTCTTTATTCTAATTTTGATAATTGTCTCCCATTTTGTAGTTCATGCATTTATCTATCTAAGTTTTTATAATTCATAATGGACCAACCCACTTATTTTTTTATTCTAAAAAGGACAAACTTAAATAATATTTGCCTCTTTATACCATTTTATATTAATACTATCTTTTTTTTTTCTTGTATATATGTATTTTTGCATTTTATGACTTAATTGTGGAGACTAATTTGAGTTTATCTATTTTTATAACATCTTTTTGTCTTATCTATATGTCTTATTTTGTACTTTCAATTAGAATTTTGATTTATCCATTTCCACTTCTTCATATGGTTTCTTTACTTAGCACACTTTCCCCTAGTGTTCATAATCTGTATGTTTGAAGATAAATTGTAACTATTTTGATCCAGTATGATGATTATCTCTTACCGTTGTGGCATATTTAGTACCATTGGTTAAACACTTCCTTTTATTAGCTTATATATTTTTTTATTTTTTCCACTAATATGTCTTTTCTTGTAATTTATAGTATGGATATATGATGAATTTTATTGATAGTTATGATGTCAAAATCTTATTTTATCCTTCCACTGTATGCTGATATCAATCATAGAATCATGTTTTTGCCATCCCTATATGCTCTCTATAGAATAAAATATTACCACTTTCCTTGGCATTTTTATTTAAGATCTTACCACCACTTGAAATTTATTACCATAGTCCTATATTTTATTTTGTATATACTGATTATCCTATCTATTGAGTTTTAACTCTCCTTTCTTAATCTCTTTAGGAACATATTTTTATGTTTTTCCACTATCTTCCTATGTCTTAATTGATCTAAATGTCCCACTAAGATGTTTTGGTAGCATTAAACAACTAGTTACCATGATACTATTTTTAGAGTACCATGGTAATATTATTCCATTTTTATCATATATGAATATAATGCTAACTCAGTGGGGAGGTGACAGGATGTTCAACTAAAAACTGAAATGTCTGATATAGGGTATAATGGTAACATCTACAAAATTTTTGCCTAGCTAGAAGGACAATGTCACCTCATATGTTTTGTTATAATTTATTTTATTTTCCTACACTATAGTCATATATGGTGTAGGTATTCTACTAGACTCCATTTATAAACCCTTGTCTAAGATTGCCTGCTAGCGTTTGTAGTTTTATTGCACTTGAAATCAATATATTCTCAAATTTATAAGGCCCAAGCCATCTTATTTTCTAGATTTTTATATTTTTTTTTGTAGAGTAAAACTTTATTTCTAATTTCAAATTATTTTATATTTATATGTCTATCATGACATGATTTTTGGCACCTCATTTCTTACGTCTGATTATATGTTGTTAGAAATATTTTCTCATCTAGCTTTTCTAATTATAACAATCTCTCTTGAATATAATATTTATAATCCATCTATAATATTACCACAAGTCTCAAACTTGTAATTATGTACTCTATTGGCATCACTATTACTAGTCCATATATTAATTTAAAGAGGTAGTATTTAGTCACCTATTTGTAGGTGGTGCAATACATCCATAAGGCTGTTGGTATATTTGTGTCCCAATCATTTATCTATGTGATACATTATTTTGTGAGTGTGATAAATAGGAATACAAGATGGGATATTAGTATTATTTTAGTATTATTAAAAATGAATAAAAATAGACTAATAAAACTAACACCTCAAGTATAAACACTCAAGGAACAAGAAAATAATATAAGTAACTATCAATAGAATACAAAATAACATTTATTTACCTTCCTTAAGACAAAAATTTGTATATTTTTCATGAATGGATGTGATTGGTCATGTAATTAAAGAATATTTAGCAATGGTGCTCCTTGTATCATTTCTCTTTATCATCTTGGCAATGTTGGGCTTGGCTTTGGCTTTGGTTTGGCTCTCTCTAAAAAAATGAGCATTATAAAACTATAAAGAGGGTCTTTGAAGGTATTTTTTTCATCATAAAATTACACTATAATATATTTTTGAACAATGGGTGAATCCTTGTATTTATAGCCTTCTAGAGTAACTCTAACCCAAGTGCAATTAGGTTACAGTAAACCACAGTTAATTTTAGACTAACCCTAGTTGAGTTAAGGAGGGGAAACATAATTAATATTTGGGATAAAGATCCCATTTTTTAAGCATGGTTTTCCATTTCTAAATTTAAGGATTTATGGAAGATATTTTTAATTTTTTGACTTTGAGGATAATGACATCATCATGCCCTCATTTTTATTGAAATTATGTTTTTACAAAATTTATTTTCACTAATTGTATATGGAAATTTAACTTAAAAATTTAATTTAATTTTATTAGTTAATTCATTTTACTTATCTTTTTTCACTTTAGGAATTGTTTAAGTGCTCCAATTAATGGGTCCAAAGGCCAAACTATCAACTTACAAGGTTGTAAGTTGACTAGAGATGAATCCATGAGAGGTTAATATTATATACAAAATAATACCCCAAATAATGATGCTTCAACATGATTCTAAACACTAATGTCTGATTTGAAGATAAAATTAGGACATTTAATGATTCTTAGACTTAATTTTTTCTATTTGGTAGAAATCAATCTAAAGTTTGATTGGAATACAGTTTTAGCCAAAATAGGGTATCTATAGGTTGCCCCTATTTGGGAAGATGTTTCAAGATATAGGCACAATAACATCTTCTCAAAATTATTGCCTTGGACATTACCCCAAAAGGTGATGGATGAGCCCTGGATGCCCCCTTGAGGGAGCAAGTAAAAAATAATGCCAGTGAATGTTCCATCAAAAAGAACAAAATGGTGTGACCTATAGGAAATAGGGGTGGAGATAATAATTTACCCAAAGGCCAAATGTAGTTCTCCTAGGGTATGGGATAGAAGAAAATTATAATCTAGGAAATATGATTGTTGTGTAGAGGAAAATAGGAATGACCTCATAAAATAGAGAGTGTGCGAGAAAAGAGGGGATGACATTCCACATCATGAAAATGTCAACCCAAAAAAGTTGTGCAATTGTGAGAGTATGGTTTAAGCTAAAATAACACTAAAATAAAATATACAAGTGCTCACACCTAAATCAAATTCATAATGTTTACTAAATCTAAATATGAGAAGGATAACAAGCTCACAAAATGGGTGAGAGTGAAAATAACTTGAAAAATGGCAAGATCATTGGAAATGGTTACTCACAAAATGGAAAGAGTGAAAGAAAATCCAAGTAGACATTAGTGCATCAAAGTTGAATTCACAATGCTCATAATATAAAATTGCAAACATTGAGAGAATTTGGCTAAGGTAAATAAGGAGGGGAAAATAATATATAAGTTATTTATTGTGAAATATCGAGGAATCCTAGAATTATTAAGGTAAAGAAGTGGTCAAAAAAGAAAGGAAGGTGCGATCTAACTAACCTAAGATACCCCATGTATCTAGGTGATGACTAAATAGTCTGTGCAAACCTCAGGCCAATGTAGTTCTCTAAAAAATGGAAGAAAAAATACCAAGGTGGTCTAGAAATAAATTGAATAGATAAAATGGCCCATCCCCAAAAATTTTTATGGCTTGATATCTTGTATGGAAATTATTATCCAATTTTCATGATTGTGTGATTTTTAGGGTTTTTGAAAAAAATTAAATATTTTTGGATTTTTATAGGCATCTCAACTCAATTGAGGATTACTAGATACAAAATTTTAAAACTCAAAAAATAATGAGAGTTTCTTAAACATGTGCACAAAATGGTGAGAGTGTTCAAACTTAAATTGCTCATAAAATGGGGAGAACATTGCTTAAACATGCTTGTAAAATGATGAGAGAGTTCAAATTTAAATTATTTTCAAAATGGAGAGAGCAAGGCAAAAGGGTGATTTGGATGACCTCATCATGACTCAAATTCTATTTACATAGTCCCAAATGAAACCTTAAGTTACTATAGTTCTTCCTTAAAATATAAGATCTGACTAGGTAGAAACAAGTTTGTGAATTAGAAAAATGACACAGTATAGCATAAGATGTATCAAGGTGGATAAAATGGGATTGGTCCTAATTTAACCAAACATGGTATAATGAGTAAAAAATGACATGGCTTAATGATACTAATTTTCCCAAATGTAGTTATAATTAGTACTACCAGGAATGAGATAGAATGTGACAATAATGAAGAATACAATTGCCAAACCACTATCATATTGCTTCAAGATACTACCTCTATGAGAAATAATGAATCAAATACTTAAAATTCATCTGAGTCCCCTCTCTAAAGGTGAGTGAAGAACAAATGGATTGGAACCAAGGTCAAAAAGGGTGGGGTAGGAGGGTAAAACAACTTTGACTAATAGGGAAGGTATGGAAGGAATGGTATATGGTATAATACAAAGAAGGTGATATTATGATGCAATGTAAATGATCCTCATTGAGAATAACTCAAATCTCTCAAGTAAAATAATGCTTTATATGTAGTATGTTCATAGGCTCATCAATTTCATCTTCATCTAGTGTAGCTAACTTATAAGCTCCAAATCCATCATTATCAATAATGACATAAGGGCCTATCTAATTAGGCTTGAACTTGCCTTTCTTATTTTTCTCAATTATGCTATTCTTTTGATTTTATTTGAGGATACGATCACCAAGCTTGAATTCTATGTGCTTGACACATTATTTATACTAACCACATAACCAGTTTTGATATGCTTGAAGCTTATTTATAACATCCATGAATTTTTCATCTAGTAACTCTAGCTCTTATAGTGTAGACATCTAAAACTAGCCATAACTAGATTTTGATCAAACTTTAGACTGATTCCTACGAACCATTTCAAATTAATCCTAAGAATCACTGAATGTCCCAAATTTACTTGTGTATCATTCGTCAATACTCAATATCATGTTGAGGCATCCCTATTTGGGATACTAGCCCATATGTAGCAATAACCTCTCATAGATTCATCCCTAATCACCTTGCAACATCACAACTATAAATTTTGCCTATGGAGCTATTAAGTGGGGCACTTACACACTTGATCAAATCTTGAAAGAGAAAAAATGCTAATCAAAATCAATTAAAAATTTAAACAAGATTAAATGCCTAGTTGAATTATCTATTTGAAATAAATGAATATCTAAAAATGAAAACTCCAAAAATCAAAATATCAAGTCTTTCATGATTGCCTTTATGAGTTGTTAAGCTCTTTGAAAATATCCTAAAATATCTAATTTGAGAGCCATGCCTAGTAATTTGAAATCATAATTACATGGAAAATTTTAACTTAATTGGAGTTAGTTTCAACTCACCTAGGGTTAGTTTGAACTCATTCTATGTTTAAACTCAATATTAACTAACCTTGGGTGATATTTAATTATTGAGGCTATAAATACAAGGCCATACCCATTAATTTATAATATTAGATATTATAGAGTTATTATGCAGGATTTGCTCTATAAGACTCATGCAAGTAGTGTTACCATGACCAAATCTTAATCCAAGAAATCACAATAAATGTGCCAAGAATATAAGTAACCAAACAAGATTCATTGTCAAATACTTCTTGATGTACAAGTTGAGCAAGACATTTAACAAGCCATTTGGAGCTCCAAGGAAGGTAAAAGACTTGTTTTATTTTATGTTTTTGTTATGATTTCATTTAGATTTGTTACCAAAGCTCTCTATAGTGTCTAGGATAGAGGTGTTAGGACTTTAGTGTGTTTATTGCATTTTTTTTATGAGACTAACACAAGACTAACCTCCCATCTATTGCAATCCTTGTTCACATGTTGGAATGCCTAGTGGGACTCAAGCATATCATAAAATTAAGGAGATTGATATGCTACTTTTATTTTTTCTAATGAATGCTTAAAATTTTTCAAGTTTCAATTTTTTAGTTCATTTTTTACGTCTTTATATTTTAAGTAGCTCATAGGTTCTAGGGATCGACATCAATTTTTAGTTACAAATTATAGGGATAAATTCCAATTTTTTAGATCATGTTGATTCAAGGAACTGATCACAATCCCTATGTGATAAAATATAGCATGATGGATACATAACTAACATTATTTTTTCTTGATCTTTGTATCTTTATTATGTGTTTCAATAACCTCTATATTGTTTGTTTAACCATTTCTTATAGCATCTAGCGAGGTGTTTTGGTTTTGAAATCATTTTATTAACCATTTTTATATTAAAAAACCTAAGTTTTTGTGTGTGTTACAAGTAAACATTGATTATTTTCCTAATCAATTCTGATTTTTATGGATTGATATTGACCCCTGTGTGGATCGACAATGATCAGTCTTTGAGAAAAAAACTAGAAAACTTGAGAGCTAATTTCAAAATATTATTTTCTCACTTGGATTTGATCTTCTAAGTAGGAAAACCCTCTAAAAAATTTATAGGTCCTAAGGTGGAAATATCAAAGTTTAAACATGGTTAAATATTACACACTTTACCCCTGGTGCTTAAAATGAACCTAGTTCTTTTCATGCCTGAGTTGTTTATGAATTTTTTGTAAATTTTTCAAACAACTAATTACAAGGGCTCAAAATTCATAAAACATTTTATTTTTGGTGATTAAAATTAACTCTCACATTAGATGAATACTCTTAAGATTTTCATTGTCATGTTTTTTTATTGAGGTTTTTGTTTAATCAAAATGAGTGACATGTGTGTGCTCTCCCCCATCCCCTTTAGGGAAATTGGGTTATCAAAAATGTTGATTCTTTGCCTTTAGTTGCTTTGGTATAAAAGTATAAAAATAATGTCTCTAAGGCCCTCCCTAAATATATATGATTTGGGTGACCTCAAAACAACCATAAAGTCTTTTCACTTATTTTTATTTTCATGTATTTTGGTTTGTGAATGGAAGTTCATCACCTCCTCACAAGTTATTTAGGGAAGTATTGACCTAAGAATTCATCTCCTATCATTATTTCAACCCCACTCCATAGTGGGGTATATAAATTATGGGTGAACTATTGGGATTCTTGTTTTGAATGGTTAAAAAAAGCTCCATTAGTGGTGCTCATCCTCAAAACATAGGGGTAACTCAAAAATCACACTATACTGAGCAAGCAATGAATGTACGGTTTTAAAAAAGACACAAAATTTTCACAAGCTAGTTGATTTAGATAAAAATTATTTATTCCATATCTAGTGTTATCCATACTTGAGACCATCTAAAAATTATCAAAAAATTGATAGTTTATAACAACCCCACTTTTCGAAGACATATTGTTAATGCAAGATGAGTAACCTAAAGTTTCATGTCATAGTATGAAATCTTGAGAGAAGAGGGGTCCTAAAAATCTTAATTTTCATGCACTTTTAATTTTGGGATTAATAATTAAAATCCTCTTAAAGCAAGTATATTGATGAAATTCAATATTACTATGCAACCTTGTCAGTGTTAGGATTTAAGATGTTACACATAGGTGTTTTTATCATTTTATCCTTTTTTGCATGGTTTTGAGTCTATCTATTTATTTTTCATACCACGTCAAAAATGAGTCTTGTTTATACACCACTCCTTTGTTCAAGGAGGCATTATACCATATTTTTGATATAATACCTTTTACTTAGTCTTTTAAATTTTTTTTTGGTGTATGTCACTTGTTTGAAATGGGTGTCATTATGATACCCAATTCATTTTGAGTCTTATGCCTTTGAGTCTTGAAACAAACATTGATCATATATTTAGAGTGAAATGACATTATTACATTATTTAAATCATTTAAAATACGTATTTCCTTTTGTCCCAAATTCCAAAATTGTAATCAAAACCATGTACGCCTTTGGGATCTATACCTAATATCATCATGTTCAATCTTGTCTAGCTTGTTGTCTATTTTAAAGAAGCCTAGTTTTCTAAGTTGAGCTCAAAATTAGCCTTGACAAGATCAAATCCAAATATTTATTGATTTATACCTATGCCTTATATAATTTTGTCCTAGACATCAATATTCATTTTTTGGATTATGTAATTTAGGTTAATTCTTTATTTAATTTAAAAAAAATTATTTATGCCCAGATTTGGGGAAGTAATATATCTTTCATATGCCTATTGTTTCATGTATTTTTTTAAATGACCAAGTTCATGTTTAAATCTGAATGCCTAGTTTGTGTCAAAGTGTTTAAGATTTGTTAGGTTAACTCTCTTTCCTTTTAGACCTCATTTTGTTTAAATTCTATCTTTTGTGTGTTTTTCAAAAGACCTAACAATACCTATTTTGAGCCTAGCTTATGTACCTTATTATCCAATTCATCCACTTGACTCTTTTATTTTATTTAGACCTAACTTAGACTTATTTGAAACACTTCATACCTAAATTTGGCATTTTAGTTTTAATTCATCCACTTGACTCTTTTATTAAGACATTTGATGTTAGACTCTTTTTACCAAGTTTTAGCACAAACCGTTTTGGAGACACAGCTCCACTTTTAGACCAAGTTAGACCATGTTAAAACCATTTGTCCTTTATACCTCATTTTTTAGAGTTTGTATAACTCTAGGAATTTTTGTGAAACTTTCATCATTGATCTAGATATGTCTTGTTATAGTTGTAGTGGACCTATGTATAATTTAGGTCATGATAATGTGGTTGCATATGATGGCTATGTTCAAGACCCCTATGGTGATAATGTTATCTGTGAGATGGATCCTTATCCTCCTTATAATACTCAATTTAGGTAAAAATCCAAGATACTCAAGCATAATACATAGTGATACCTTATTTGGGATAATTAACATACTAAGTTCACCCTTTCAACGCTAAAGATACCCCATCCCCCACCTATATCATTATCCCTATTTTAAATTATGTGAGTAACCAAGATCCACTGTATCTAAGGATTACCATTCTAGGACCTCATCTTTTGACTTGTGATAGTAACCAAGATTTTTAATTCCCTACCATTATTATTTTAGGACCTTGTCCTTTGGCTCATGATAGCAATCAAGATTTGTAATGCCCTATCATTACCATTCTAAGACGTCATCATTTAGATCGTGATAGAAATCAAGCTTCATAAATCTCTACCATTACAAGCCCTCATCTTTTGGCTTGTGTGAGAAACTAATTTTTGTAATGCCCTTTTATTACCATTATAGGCCCTTCCAAGTATGGTAACTCATTATCTCAATAATGTTGCACAAGTATGACTATATGAGTCATAGTTACTATCCTAGATCAATAACTAGTCTTTGTTAAGACCATGTTAGATGAGCCTATTTAAAAAGATATAATTATCCAACTAATGGCCATTATTCATCAATTGATAACCTTCCCCCACTTTATAAAATTGATGCCAATATTCAAGCCATAATAGAGATGATCAGTACCTCTCCAACCGAGCTAATCATTCAAAGACCAAGATGTATTCAAAACTAGTATTTTATAAATTCTTGTAAACCAAGGCCAAGAGAACCAACCAATCTATTATGTTTTTGTTGGAACACCTATTTGTGACAAGTTAACTTGTGATAAATCACCTTTTGATCCTATCTATGTTATTGAGGAGTCTCACTCTGACAAGCCAGTCTTTGGTGAGTCACTTCTTAATGATTATAACCATTTTTGGGAAAATCATTATCTCGATAACTATCTTATTTTTAAAGAGTCCCCCTTTGATAAACCAATCTCTATGGAGTTTTATCTTGATCTTTTCCCCCTGATTGAGGAATATCACTTTGACAAACCAGTCTCTATAAAGCCCATTATGCCATCACAAGGCATTACTTATCCAATACCAAACATTCAATAAGACATCATTTTACCAATGTATATACACCAAATGAAGAATCAACTTTAAAGTTAGGGTCTATTATTGAACTAACATCAGATTTAACATTATAATTAGTATCAATGTTAGTCTCAACATTATATTTAGAATCCCTTAAGTTAGACTTAGCTTCAAAATCATAATACATTCATGGTTGTTACAATATTGGTTACACATGCCTTACAGATTAATTTGAATATGTTTGTGATCCTTCCATATTTTTTGAGGATGATTACTTCAAATTCTACACAAGTTCTCCTAGTATATTCTATGAATATTGTGTGACCTATTTCCATTCCATTAACATTCCACATGCCACTAACACCAATCAACCTAGCCATTATATTGACCTTCCACATCCCACAAGTGTCGATTGAGTCCAAGAGAATCACACCTTATTGAATTGCATCCATGGTGATATATCAGTTGTAGAATATTAGGGGGACCATGACCATAGTCATGCAGAAGAAGAAAAATGTCCAAGTGAAATATTTTTGGAGATGCGGATAATCAAAGTCTAAACTCAACATCTTCTAGTGAAACCCTGTTTGAGGCCATAGAAGACAATCAAAGTCAAAAGTCAATGTTCCTTAGTGAAACCTTTTTAGAGGCATTATGGGACAATCAAGATAAATTTATTGGTGAAAACCTCTTTGAAGCACCAATAGTTAAACATGATAGTTAGTCAATATTTGATGAAGACATTATTAAAGATAACATCAATATAACTTCTAATCTATATCATAATTAGATGGTAGCTACTCTCAAGCCCAAACAATATAAAAATCTAATGGTCTTATTGAGAGCATATTCATAAGTCTTTGGCCCTACCATAACCAAAATTATGTTGAATCTAGAATCAAAAACATTATGTGTGCCTAAAAATACTAATATTTATTTTTTTCCTAACCATTATACATTTCACTATCATCCACCTTTACATTTACAAATCAAACCTATCATCTTATATTTATATGTATTTATCATCCTTGGTTGCATTGTAGACACTAGAAAATTGTACACTTGTAGTTTTCAGTGACTGAATTCCTTAGGACCCCCTAAAGACCCCATAAAAAAATTGTAACCCTTAACTAACCCCTCTTAACCTAACCAAATTACTATTCTCTTATTCACATAATACTATTAAAAATTACTATTCACGATCACTATTCATGATGATGGTAAGTGACATGGGTTGAAAGTAAGGTGGATTGAAGTGGGACATCATACCCAACTTGGGACCCTCCCCCAAGGTACCTAATGACATCATTAAGTACCAAAGGGCCCCTCCTTTGGAATATGGTGCATTTTTCCCTATGGTACCATCATTCAACATGTGTTTTTGTCCTCATTCATGGATAATGGTGCTAAGGGAACTTAGATAAAAGATTAAAATGAGTGGTGGAAAGTATTTTGGACCTATATGAGCCCATGCTCATGATTCCCACTCCATTTTAGACTATTTATAAATTTGGGAGACAAACCAACCAAGTGGGAGACCTATTGGCTAAGTGGGAATCTCACCCCCTTGTCTTTCATGACCACTCATGTACCCAAAATTCATGAGGCACTTAGCCAAAATATAAATTAGCTTGGTGAAAAGTCATTTGGCCTCATTTGATATGATGTGCATGATTCCCACTCCAAATTGGAATCATGTAAAAAGTGGGAGAAAAACTAACAAGGCGGGCATCCCACCATCCTTATCCCCTTTTTCATTAATGATCCCACTTGAAAAATGGTGCCATACTTCACTATTCCACTTATTTGGCATGTTTCTTAATAATAAATGCTATAAATATGACCCTTCCCCTTCACCCATGGTGAGGTTAGTTTTTCATGAGAGAATTATCATCTTGCAAGTTTTAGGATAAATTTTAAAGGAGGTCATCATCTTGGAGGTTATAAGATATCAAAGAAATGCAACTCTGCTAGAATTAATACAAGATTGTTCAACATCATCTACATCAACATCATCATCTACAACCATCTTCAATAAGGAAAAGTAATCTTAATTTTTTTCTTGAATTTATTTCTTTATTTCCCTTTGGCCTTTCCTTTTATTAACCTCTAAAACATATACCCCCTTTCCATATTTATTCTATTCATCCCATTTATCCTTTTCCATCTTCATCCCATTCATCCCTTTTATCCCATTCATCTTTTTATCTCATTTTCCTCTTTGTTCCATTTAACTGATTTAAATCTATTTTTATTTTGACCATATTCATTATTGTAAAATATTAAACATTTACCAAACCCCAAACAAACTATCTTTTGACCCTTACTAAATTACCAAACTAAAAACCACCATTTTGCCTTAACAAATTTTTTGCACTAGTTGATTTATCTAGTCATTATTTTAGCAAAGATTTAACTTATTTATTTTAATTTTAGTTATTTTCTATTATTTATTTTTTTAGTTTTATTTTTATATCAATTTATTCAAATTCTATCATTTTTATTTATCAAACTTAAGTGTTTAAAGTAGGTGGATTGACAGCCTCCTATAAAGCTTTCACTTCTAGGATCTAGCTCACACTAGGCAATCCACCCATCTACTTGTCTAAAAAACAATTGTGTTTAAGTTTTTTATTATTTTAAGTTCATCCTCCCAAGACAAAGAGGATATCTCCAAAATCATCTGGATTTAATACATGCACATTTAACATGTATTCTTCTACACACCCTTAACTAGTTTCTTTCTTTTCAAATTAAGCAAAAAATTAGATGGAAACACACACTTTCCTTTACAAAATATACAAATACATCTTGCCTCGATGTTTAAAGGAAACATAATCAATGACCAAATAAGATCACAAAAACATTCTTGGAGTCTCAAATATGTAGTAGGTTCTTGATAGAGCAACTATTCAGATGAGGTGTGGGTTGATAGTTTAAACATGAATGACCATTCTAGTTGTATCATATGTTGATCAAGACATGCATCTCCACATCATTAGGGGAAATAAAAACATTTACCTTGCCTTTTTAATTTTCCAAAAACCTTGTCATTTTCATTTTCCATTCACCTTCTCATTTCTTCACACCTTACCATTTACCTTACCTTATTACTTGCAGGAAACCTTATTACCATTATAACATCACTATCTTTAAACAATGCCATACCCTATACCATTACACCATGCCTTTTACTATTTAACAAACATTTTTTTACCTACCCTACCTAACCCTTTTGACCTTGTTTCCATTGGTTCTTTTGAGCACCTTCTATAAGGGGATTCTAATCCAGTTTCAATAGTTTTAGAATTACGTATTCAAATGGTAGTATATGAAAGTAGTATGATAGTGGATCTAGAAATCACATCTTTTATTTATGTTTTATTTATGTTAATTATTATAATATCCTTTATGAAAATAAGTATTACACCTTGTGTTACTAATTATAACCACTTATGGGTAAATTAGTATCACTAACCTATGTCATTATTTCCTAATTATAACCACCTATGGGAAAATTAGGAATAACACCTTTACCATGCATTACCGCATCACATTGAAATTACTATTATAATTTTCCTTAATTTTTGAACTTGTTACTTAGTCAAATTTCAATACCTTTTGTATGGGTAGAGCTACTATGACTTGAGGTCCTAATGGGATTATGTAGGAAATGCTTGATTCATGATGACATTAGCTCAGTCCCCCCTTTCCATATGATCTCATTATTTTGTGAACAACATAAGCCAACACTTTTTCCATATTAAGATCAACCTAAGCCAATTATCTCATCATTTTATGAGCAACCTAAGCCAATGCTCTCACCATTTTGTGAGCAACCTAAGCCAACACTCTCACCATTTTGCAAGCTGCATCTTATCAATACCTAATGAGTTAAGATACCCCTTATACTTTCTAAAAAAATTCACAATATTTCAATATACTAAAAACTATAAAAATAGATTAAAATCTCTTCGAGAAACATGAAGCATCAAAATCCATAAATTTTTTTCCTATCTAAACCAAGTCAGTCATCCTCGATTCACTCTACTAAGACAAATCCATTACTTATTTTAATCCATTCCACTACCATTGGGGGTGTGATCTTCCCTTTTCATGTATCTTTGCTTGGGGGCACTACTAGTTTATCCTTTCATTAGCCTTCATGTATAAATTTTGACTTGGTTGATGACAAGGTGTTTTATGTTACTTTTACTTTCAAGTCTTTTGTGTGTTTATTTGATTAACTATTTATTTGTTTCATTGTGTGTTTGTTTATCTGCATTTTTGTTTTATTTCATTATTATGCCTTGACTCAGTCTATATGTGTTCATTAGGTTATTTATTATGAATTATTCTTGAGTCTATCCATATATGCACACCAACATTATCATCATGGTTTTAATTAGTGGAGCATTATTTTTAATTATTTATTGGATCGAGAGTCAGTCCTTATGTATATTTAGGCTACATTATAATGGTGTTATATACCATGGCACATATCATCATGTGTTATATAAAAATAAAAAATTGAGAAATATTACAAGAAATAAAGCTATAGAAACTTCTCCTTATTAACTTGGTAAATCCTCCCATCCTCCTTGATCAAATTAACCCATTAACCATTATAGTTTTACCAATGCTAATAAAGATGAGCATCTCTGTATTGATAGGTATAACTACATCATTCATAATGATAAATTATTATTATTCTAATCATCTCTTTCATCATTTTGTACATCCTCATGTGCCTAATTACTTATGACATCTTCAATCATTAGACCATGGCATTTACATTCATTCCCACTCATCTTTAATCTATATGATAGGTTATATCCTTAATTTATGCTTTCCAATTTTCCCTACTAGGGTACAATCAAAAAATTATAATTCAATCTAGGTAATCTTAGTAATTATTACCACCTATGGGAAAATCATTATTCTGACTCATCTGCCCTATTAAGGTATATGCCTATGCCACTGATTATAATTGCCTTTGGGTAAATCAGTGTCAAAACCTTTATTACTAATTATAACAACCATTGGGAAAATCAACACTCTTTTTAAATCAATGCACGTAAGTATTATCTTGATTAGATTAATCTCACCCATGGGTTAATTTCATTCTTCTTGCTTCTTTTTGAGGGATTGTCCATCAATCATATATGTTAGCCACTCCCTTGAGGGGGCATCATTATAGGCTTCCCAAATGTTTTTTGAAGCTTTTTCTTCAATCATTATCTTATTTCATTTTTAATGGCCTATTTCATTCTTTGAGAAGATGTTACTATGCCTAAAGATTACAACACCTTCCCAAACATGGGAAAACTATAAACATCTAAATTTGGACACAACTGGCTTCCAATTGGACTTCAAACCAATTCTTACCAACCATTGTAAATTAAGCTTAGGAATCACTAAACATCCTAAATTTAATTACACATCATTCATCAATGCTCATAATCTATTGAGGCATCCTTGTTTGGGATACTAGCCCATATGCATCAATAACCTCTCATGGATTAATACATAATCACCTTTCAGCATCACAATTATCAATTTGGCCTATAGACCTATTAAACGGGGTTCTTACACACTTGATAAAATCTTGAAAACTCAAAAATGCTAATCAAAATCAATTAACAAGTTAAAAAAGATTAAATTCCTAGTTGAATTATCCATTTGAAATTAATGAATATCTAAAAATGGAAATTTCAAAAATCAAAATATCAATCCTTTCATCATTGCCTTTATGAGTTGTTAATCTCTTCAAAAATATCCTAAATTATCTAATTTTAGAGCCATGCCTAGTAATTAAAAATCATAAGTATATGATAAATTTTAACTCAACTAGAGTTAGTCTCAACTCACCTAGGGCTAGTTTGAACCCATTCCATGTTTAAAATCAAACTTAACTCACCTTGGGTGAGAGTTAATTCTTGAGGCTATAAATACAAGGCCATACCCATTCATTTATAATCTTGGATATTGTATAGTTATTATGCAGGATTTGATCCATAAGACTCATACAAGTAGTGTTACCATGATCAAATATTAAGCCAAACAATCCAAATCAAGGTCCCAAGAAGAGAAGGAGCTAATAAAACTTCATTGTCAAAGACTTATTAATGCACAAGCTGATCAAGCCATTTGGAGCTCTAAAGAAGGTAAAAGACTTGTTTTCTTCTATGTTTTTATTATGATTTCATTTAGTTTTGTTACCTAAGCTTTCCTTAGTGTCTATGTTAGAGGTGTTAGGAATTTAGTGTGTTTATATCATTTATTTTATGAGACTAACCTCCTCTCTATTGTAATTATTATTCACAATAGGTGATCTACTCTTTATCCTCATCATCAAGGATGTGATTCAATGAGATACATAAAGAAGAAAACTAAACCTCAATCATAAGAATGGCCTCAATGCCATAAATATGGTAATATGGTGTGGCTATTATGGGAACATGGTAATTAGTATGGTAAGCCTAGAGGGCATGGAATATCTAAAGGTGATTATCATGGCTATCATCATTGATAATCTTCTAAAGAATATTGATAATGGTCTTCTTAGATGCCTTTGCTTGGCCATTACCTTATGGGTAATATGTAGTGTAAAAGTCTTTTGTAATGTTAAATTCAGCACAAAGTGATTTTACATGTTATTAAATGATCTACCATTATCAAATATAATATTGGATAGGATACCATAGTGGAAAATGAGATGGTTGAAGATGAATTTATAAATTTGGTTTTTATTCATGTAAGTGAGGGGTGTAGCTTTGACTCACTTAGTGAAATACTCAATGGTGGTGAGACTATGTTTATGATAATTTGAGGAGGTGGGGTTAATATTCTAGATGAGATTGAGTCCCCACATTGAAAATGACCATGGTTTAGTCATTATTTTGAGTGTTATGGATATATCATGAATCAAATTATCATGCCTCTGACATTTTTACATGTTTTTACATAAACAACTACATCTAATTCCATGGTTGGACAATAGTAACTAGTACGTAGGAGATTTTTGGAAAGGATGACCTTGTTGATGGGGGATCTAAAAAATCCTTCATAAACTTCACTTCACACATAAATATGGATTCTATAAAATTCAAAAAATAAAATCAAAGTTTCACCAAAGCTTATGCAGTAAAGGGTTGGGCCAAGTAGGGTATATTGAGAAGCTTGGTGTGTGAAATATATTTTTTATTGTCATAAAAGGTTTGGTGGAAGGACTTGGTAATGAAGGTAGTTATATAAGTCTAAATACCAAATAGAACCAAGACTAACAATGTTATATATAATTTCAATAGTCAAAGGTTCATGAAAAGGTACTAGAAGATGTTCCACAAGGAACTAATACTCTTTTGCCTTGTTTGTGCTATGAATTAAGGAACTAATGATAACCATGGCATCTACTATCCTATTATTGGCCTAAGGTATGTGTTTAAATTTAATGTGGGAAATATGTTACTTTATGATGTCTACCATGGATTTGATTGGTACCAACTTATCATGAAGTGGTTTGTAACCTGGTTGATGATTAGTTGAGAATCACCATTAACCAAAAGATGTTGAATGCTACATTACACTACTTGATGAAGACCTATAATGAGTGATTCATATTTAGCCATGTTATTAGTATAAGGAAAGCTGATACAAAATGATTTGGTAATAATATTCACTTGTGGTGTAATAAATAGTAGGCCTAATCCTAATCCATGAGATGGGAATGACCCTTTAAAATATACTTTCTAGTGGTGTTCCTCAAGAGGTAATTCTATGATGGTCATGATGGATTCATCTGGGAATGCATAAGGGAGTGGTTCAGTATATAAAAGGGGATATTTAACAAGCTAATCTTCAAGTACTTGTCTCTTTATGGTATTTTGATTGACATAGTAAATCTCAAATTCACTTAGAAGCATGATCCATTTAGCCATACAACCCTGTAAAGCTATTTTTTATAGTGGATACTTGAGTGGATCTACATTGACAATGACTATGGTCTTGTTTTTAAGCATGTAATGATGTAGTTTCTAGGATACAAAGACCATATCTAGACAGTATTTTTATATTGGCATATAATTATGTTCATATGCTACCCATCCTTTTTCATGCTCATCATGTTGAACTAAAAGTGTCCCCAGGGAATTATCAATGGTAGATAGGTATAATAGGAATGGCCTTCTTAGCATTGGTGGTAATAGAATAGGTGTATTAAAAAGGTATTATTTTAGGTGCTAAAAATATTTATAACATTATTTATCCCAAATAAATATAATACCTTTATTTAATAAGTGAGTGAAATGATGCCATTTATTGGAAAACTACAAAATGAAGCATCTGATAGACTAGATTTTGCCCTATAAATTATGGAGTAACTTAAAAGTGGAAGATGGTATCATCTTGATAATGGCTTGTACTTTGGTAAGATCAAATTTAATGCCTCAATGAGAGATAATAGAGCCTAATAATTTCCTTGAAATGACATTAAAGACACACTTCTTGGGATTAAGTCAAACCTTGTACTCATGAAGTCTTTCAAATATCCTTTGTAATATAGTTGGATGGTATGTATGGGTCTTAAATTTACCCAATACATCATTAACGTAGTATTTGACAATATCATGCATCATATCATGAAATATACTGGTCATAACTCTTTGGTATGTGGCCCCAAAATTCTTGAGGATAAATGACATAAATTGATACCAAAACATTCTCCAAGGAGTGGTGAATGTTTTTTGTGTTGGTCTTCTGGCATGATCATGATATGATTATATCTTAAAAATCCATCCATGAGGGAAAACATTTCATACCTGGTTGTGGAATCAACTATCATGTCGATATTTAGTAGAAGAAAGTCATCCTTCAGGTAGGCCTTGTTTATGTTTTTGAAATTAGTATAGATTCTGATCCCTTTTAGATTTTTACTAATATGCATAATGTTTGAGATCCACTCTAAATAGTCTATTGGTCCAATGCATCTCACTTACAATAATTTTTACAATTCTTTATTAACTAATGCTATTATATGAGGATGTAACTTATATAGTTTCTAATTCATGGGTTTAACATATAGATACATAATAAAATGGTGTAAAACCAAGGCAAGGTCCAAACTAAGAATGTCTAAATAGGCCCATGAAAAAATGTCAATAAATTCCCTCAAAAGGGCTATATAAAATTCATGTTCCTCCTTAGTGAGGGACACACATAAATTTATCCACTTTAGGTCCTCAAGAGTCCCAATGTTGAATTACATAGTATATTATACTATGAGAGTCAAGCCATCTTCAAGAATAGTTGTCAAGGATGTAAATTGGCCTATAATGGAAAATTTTGGTTAGACTAGTTGTTCATGTTCTCCCAAACATGATGAATCTAAATCACCTAACAATAGCATTGGCCATGTAAAAAAATAATATAAGACATTCTATGACAATTTGATCAAAGGATTGATGTTCCTTTGTACTAATATTAGACCCAAAAGTAAGTTTTCCATTGGTGGTCTCTCGAGCTTCATTCGAAGAAGGGTGAACATCCACATCTAGTGGCACCTAAAATAAGTTTTCACCAAGAGAATGGTCTTTTTATTTACTTTTACCTTGGTCCAAAAGTGCCTCAAATAGGTTTTCACTTTAGGACCTCAATGTTTTATTCTTTTATTTTTGGCTAAGGAGGTTCACCCACTCTCTAAAATAGGCTATGAGATCTAGTTTGATACAGAAACCTTGTTTATGGTCTCCCAATGAAAGATTATCTCTTAGGCCCAAAAAATCATGAAAGTACTCATCATTCTCAAACTCATCTAAAGGTATTAGGGATTCTTGTTGGCCCCATTATATAAGTTGATGATGGTAAATGGGAAGTGGGTAATGTTGGATTATTATCAAGATGGTGAAAATGGTATGTGGGTCAAATAAGTTGGTACTAATAAGGTCTTCATACATGTTATGATTGGACTATGCTTCATTGTCATCTTCATCATCACTAGTCATTGGTGTTAGATCATGAATAAGATACATGGGGTCATCCTTAGGTAGTTTAAATCCAATACCATGGGTTAATTTATATATAGTTATAAAAATGGGCTCAATAATACCCTACTAATTTGGATTGAGGCCTCTACCTTCATATGCTTAGTTATCCATGATCCTGTTAGGGATGAGATACTTTGTACTATAGTATAAATCAACCAATTTGTCATTTTATAACCATGAATCATGATTGGAAAGTGGGTCTTGTTCTTCTCTAGTGGCTAGCATGAAAATAATTGGTGTTGGTTTATGAATCTTTCTTTTTCCCTTTCATTTCCATTCCATGCAATTTGGCTTAGCCTTAGGTCTTCCACAGGTTTTGGGATTCTGTGGAAGCTTGGTTATGTGGAATGTGTCATGGGTAAAATACTCTCCTAGACCATTGTATGAAATTATAAAATGATTATACATATCAAGAGGAGGCATATGTGAAGATGAGGCAAGGTTATTAGGGTTTATATAATTGGCCTCTAGAAATTCAACAAGTATCTCTTTGTCTTTGTATTTTTTGATACTGGGTCTAGACCAAAATGATAATGATAACTTTAATATTTGGCCTATAAATACTTGTAGTGTTCATATGGTTATAAATATCCATGGATAGTGACCTCCATCACTGAGTGAGGAAACTTGATACACTGGTGCAATATTAAGGGGATTTCATGAATTTCATGTATCTATGGTCTACTTAAAAGAAAATTTTATGATAAATTTAGGTCTAATACGTGGAAAACTGTATCATGAAAAATTTATGATTCCTTGTGATTCTTATTCTTTATTATCATAGACCTTGATAGTAATAGTCTCTCGCTGAAGGTCAATGACTGTATATCCTAAATGCTTAATGAACTTTAGAGACATAATATTCAAGCTTGATCCATTGTCTATGAGGACACCTTTAACCTTGTGTTGTGTGATGATAACTTTAATAAATAATGGGTGATTGTGGAGAGGGATAAGGGATGATATATCACTTTCGTTGAAGGTTAACTATTGGCGTAGGGCTAGGTGTCGAACCAAAGCTTGAAATTTGTCTAGTGTGATGCTGTTAGGCACTTAGGATTGGCCTAAGAGTTTTGTAAGGATATTATTTTAGATGGTATATGTACACAACAAATTTAGGATGTAAATTTGTGTTGGTGTCTTTTAGATTTATTTCACAATGTCATAATTTTTCCCCTTAATAGTGGTGATTAGTTTACTCATAGCTAGCATAGTGGGTTAGATTGGCTCAGTGGTAATGGGTTATAGGTCTGGAATGGTGATTTTAAACTACTAAGTTGTAATTGCATAATACATATTGAGTATAGGACCATTGTAACTAGAAAATGATGAAGATGGATATTAGGTACTAGAGAGGATAATTATTTATTTCTAATGTAATTGGTTATGTTCATAGGGAAATGAAGAGTTATCACCATAGGGTCCTAAGATGGTACTACTTGGTTATTGTTGCACTTAGCTATGATTACATGTCAAAGAAGGATTACCAATATTGGTAGGTTGATTAACATTATTAGATAATAATCTTCATCTATTTGCTCTTGGTCTAAGATTTATGGTAATGGTAGATACATGACCTCCTATAATATATCCTACAACTTTATTGTATTTGTGTGTAATTGTGTGATAGGTATATTGGTTATTGGGTTCATTTTGGCCTTAGTTCCTTCTATTTTATGGTTGAAATTATTATTTTTTATAATATTATTGTTTTGTCTATTGATGTGGTTGAGGTATTCATTGTTTTTATTATTGATTGGCATCATTATGCTATGGAAAAGGATTTTGGTAGATACCCAAATTTTGATTGGAAATAGATGCTCTAGTATCTAATTGGATCTCTTTATTTTCTAACATATTCTTGATGAGTTGCTTTAGCTGTACATAATGAAGTATAGAGTGTCCATGAATAAAATGGTATTCATAGAAGTAATTCTCTTTGTACCAATATGGATAAGGTGTACTCTCAAGAAAATGTTTAAGAATCAACCAATTAATCATATTAGCCATGGATAATTTGTAAAACACTACTTCAATAGGATTTCCAAGGTCATTGAAGACTCTAGGAGTGGGAATTATTCTTGGAGGAGGGGTTTATAAGTGTGGTGGATATATAATTTGAGGAGTTGGCTTGGGTTGAGGCATAGGTTATCCTTACTAGATAGGTTGCATTTGTGGAATAAGATACATTTCTAGCATAGGTTGAGTAGATAGTATTTACACCATTTGAACATGATGTGACTCAGCTACTCCATTACCTATGCCATTCTTTTTATGGTTGTATGTCTTGGGTTTTTCATAATTATTAGCTTGAGTGGGTGTAAATGCTTACACTTGGACTAGGCTAGGGTTTTAACTTGGGCCTAATTTTTTGGTTTTGGCTCTCATTCTAGTTTGAGGAAGACAACTTGATAATCCATTTGTTAATAAGGGCCTTTTTTGATTTGTATACCTTTCTCAATGATCTCCTTGAATGTGTGAGCACATTTAATCTCCAAGTGATAAGATATTTCACTATGTAAACTCTTGGTAAACACAGCTACCAATTAATTATCTAGTAAGTTATGGGTGAAGTGACTAGCAAGTACTCTCCATCACTATAAGTAGATCACAAACATATCACAAATTTTTTTCTTGGTTTGAATCAAATCCATCACTAAAATCTCATGCTTGATATTGTTGGATAAGTGTTTCACAAACTTATCCAAAATATCATCAAAGTTAGATACTAAGTTATTTAGTAATTTAAAAAGCCACTCTAAACCCTATCCAGCTAGACTTCAAGGAAAAATAAGAAGTAGGTAGATGTCACTATAGGCCCTTGGCTGGACAAAAATAAAAAAATATTTTAGATGCTCTCTAGGGTCTCCTTTACCCTCATATTTGTCAAAATTTAGTGGTTCAATACCTAAAGGAAATGATATCTGGAGATATTCCATGTTAAATGGATATGAACACCCATCATCTAACTTCAAAATTTTGTTTTGATTTCCTATTTAAATGGCCATAATTTCATCTTTCATCTATTAAAATTATTGGGCTAATAAATTTGATGACACATTTTATTATGGTTGTGGCTGGGTGGTTAAAGGTGGATTAACTTGATCAGGGTACAATGGAGATATGGAGTATTATGTAATGTTAGTTTTATGGAGAAATCAACTAGGAATATACATCTATGCATTAATATGAGGTTGTTAATATTGCATACATTATTGGTAAATATTCATATTTATATTTAGAATATGGCCTTGGGTCTGAGGGAATTAAGGTTGTGAGGGAAGTATGTGGCTTTGTGGAAGGTACTATTCTTATTGAGTTTGAGTAAGAACTTAGTATTGACTAGTCAAACCTATATGAATAAACAATACTTCTTGTTGACCAAGGCCCTATCTTTGAATATGTAGCAAATGTTGGGTAAAAGGAAATGGTTGCCTAATAGGTAATTGTTGGACATTGGCAACTATTTATTTAACAAACACCTATTATGAAATGGATTATTTTAGGGTGTTTGGTATGTGTCATTGACCAATAGTAATGTGTTATTGATTATTCAACATCCATGATTATTGAGGTACGTTAGTCTATAGCTCTTGAGGTACATTAGTTAATACCTACTGAGGTAGAACATTTGTTTCCCCATATTAAGGTGGTATAGTGTTTTGCCTCTAAAAAAGTGGTAAATTGGTCTATATTTGTGGCCATATAATATTAGCCATCACCTATTGAGGTGGGGTAACATTCATCACTTGTTGAGGTAAAACATTGGTTGGAGCCTGATTACTTATCCCTTGCTATTGCATACTTGAAGAAGTAACTAGTTGAGGAGTGGGAGTAATTTACCATGGTTGGGAACTAGGCATTCCTTTCCCCTGCTATTGCGAACCACTTATGGTATTAGCTAGAGGCACTTATTGTTGAGGGTTATTTGGTGGTGTATTTACCCCACCTTAGCTTGAATTGGAAGACACTTGTGTGTTATCCACTGTATTTCAAACATGGTCCTAAGTAGAATCCAAAATAACTTATTCAATTAATGGGAAATTAAACATTTCACATACTAAATTAATTTGAGTAAATTGGTCCATATCTAGATTAGAATAACCTAAAAAATCAATTGGCACTCCTATTTAAGGAGTTAGTTTTATAATTAGAGCATTCAATATGGCCATAACATTGAAATTACATGTTATATTAAGATAATTTTGATATTCCTATTGAATTTTAATGCTTTTTTCCTCCATGGGGACCTTCCCCTTTGTAGGAATATTCATATCTTTGTTTATCATTGGCATAAGTGCTCAAGGGTAACTAGTAGAGTCCTGCTTGATAGTTTAGGTATAAGGTACATTTTTAGGAACTCTAACTAGAATAGGTAGGTTTTCATGGGGAAAGTCTTACAAAAACTTAGACCCTGCATCTACAACTCTAACCAAAACCTCATACTTACTTTCAAATAGGTAATGATAAAAAACTATGGGTCATATATCGATCGCATGGTAACATAGTAAGGTTGATATTGGAATTATTCAATAATAAATGGCATAATAATAAGGTGTTGAGATATTTGTTCTTTTTTATAACCTAAATAAGGAGTGTATTAACTAGGTATTGTGTTAATGGTTCTTGGCCTTATTCTACATATTGAGTAGTGTAAGGAAGATATGGATTCATCTCACAAACTACATCATAACCATATGGGTCTTGAATAAAGGCATCATTCATGACTACATTTTCATAATATGGATTGTACATGGTTCCACTACATGTATAGTGAGGAATTTCAAAACCCATAACTAATTTATCACAAAAAAGGTCTATATTTAGTAAAACTCTTAAAACATGTTCTAAAAGAGTTGGTCGATGCTTTGTATGTCTAGAAACTTGGTCTAGATATAAAAATTGGTCTATTGTCATATATGGTTTAAAATTGGCCTATAATGGATCTCTTCCTCCAAAAGCATCAATGGTAATATTTGTCTCAAATATCTCCAAGGTCTAATGTATTGCACACAAATATTCAAGTGAAAGGTAATCTTGAATCCTAGTCTTTTGGCAAAGTGTTTTAGACAAATCTAATCAAGGTATAAAATGAAAATGGTGATAGGTATTTAGAAACAAGGCACAAATCTAGACTCAAAAGGCATGAATGAAATATAAAAACTAAGGAAAATGCTAGATATTTGGTAATAAGGCACAAAGCTAAAATTTGAAACAAACTAGGTCTAAAAACTAAAAGGTAAATGTTAGGTCTTTGGTAACAAGGCACAAAGCTATAATTTTAAAAGAAACTAGGTCAAGGTAAAAAATACAATGTAATTAATCTAACTCTAAAACAATTCAAAAACTTTGACTCAATCTTAGCACATGGATTCTAAATTTTTTTACCTTGGTATAAGCCATTTACTATAGGCACATGCATAAAATAATTAGGAAAGTTAATCTCAAGTAATCAAAGTAGGAGTGATGAGTAAAAAATTCAAGCCCAAATGATAATTAAGGAAATAATATAAACATACTATGCTTAAGTTTATACTTAAAATGAGAGTTTCAACCTTAGTTCATGGCAATAACTTGACTTGAGGCACGTGAAAAAATATACCACCTCATATATCTAGGCAAAATTTAAGTTTTTACATACTAAATAGTCCCAAGTATGGATAACACAAGGGTTTAATCATGTCAATTTAATCCAAAACACCTAGATTATTATAAAAGGGTCTATTCCTTTTCATAACAACTCTAGCCATGTATTACTTAGTGGAGTCTAATGTCTAGTTGTTGCATGGTCTAGGTACCCATTAGGATGGTCAAGCTAACTACTCACCAATATTCTATCTAATTGCTTTCCCAATTTATATACCCCACAATGGAATGGGGTTGGTACGATGTTGGGAGATAAAACCCTAAGTCAATGAACCCATAAATAACTTGTGGGGAGGATATGAAATCCTACCCATAAGCCAAGTTCATAAACAAATAATTAAAACAATGAAAAGACTTTAGAGGTAAATTTTGAATCACCTAAGTCACTTAGAGCTTGGGGAGAGCATACACAACATTATTTCTAACATAACTTTTACAAATAATGATAATAAACTAAGCATTTTTAGTCACCTAAGTTCCTTAAAGGGGATGGGGGGAGAGTATACATGCTAAATTTTGTATTTTCTAAAAATAAAGAATCTAATCAAATCAATTTGAAACTAGTCTAAAGAACAAATAAGAATCGAAAAAGCTCTTAAGATCTCTAACTAAATATGTAGGTTCTTTTTACGAACACCAAACTAGAATATGTTTGATATTTTTGGCCCCTTGACCGTGTTTGCACTTATAAAAGATTTTAAAATGATAAAAGATAAATTGTTAAGAAAATTTTAATCACCTCAATAAAATTTGAGTAGCTTTTAACTTTTGTAAAATTTGGACTTTGCAAAATGAAAATTTGATTAAAAATCACCCAAACTTGTTCCTTCTTGGCCTAATTCCCTATAAAACAAGTTAGTAGATTAATTTATGTTTAATTCAATATTAAATTCCTATAAGTTAGCTCAATACAAACATAAATTATTAACTCTCAAGTTTATGAAAATTAAAAACACAGAATTCATTGATGACTAGTAGGGATCATGGTCGATTCATGTGATCGACATTATTTTTATTGTGATCATTGCTAATTCATACAACCACAACAAAAAAACATGTTTTAATATAAAAATTATTGACAAAAAATGTTTTAAACTCAAAATTTCTCACTAAACTTGTAATAATAATGTAAAACATGCAATAAACAACTTGTTAGGCCCCAAGAAAAGTAAGAAAATTTGATTTTTACTACATTTGTATTTTCTAGTTTGACTGTGTTTTGGAATCAGAGATCATTATCAATTCATTTTATTGATTTCAATTATAGTTATTGATCTCAATTTTTTATGATCATCACCCATCCTTATGGCTCATCCAAGAGCTCAAACATCTTCACTTTTTTGGTGATGGAATTAAAAACTTGGCATAACTTTGTGGGGTACATACCCCACTGGGCATGCCATTATGTGATCAATAGTAATCCAAGAGGGGAGATTATTATTATGTTAGTATTATTAAAAATCAAACAGAAACACATTAATAAAACTAACACCTCAAGACTTGACACTCAAGGAGCAAGAAAATAATACAAGTAACTATTAATAAAAGACACAATAATAATTATTTACCTTCTTTGAGAGCAAGATTTTTATGTTGGTGATGGATGGATGTGCTCAATTGTGTGATCAAATAATATTTAGAAATGGTGCTCCTTACATCATCTTTCCTTGTCACCTTGGTAATGTTGGGCTTGAATTTGGATTAGGATTGGATCTCTCTAAACAAATGAGCATTATAACATTACAAAGAGGGTCTTTAAAGGTATTTTTTCATCATAAAATTACACAAAAATATATTATTAAAAAATGAGTTAATCCTTGTATTTATATCCTTCCAAAGTAATCTTAACCCAAGTGAAATTAGGTTAGAGTTAACCATGGTTAAGTTTAGACTGACCCTAGTTGAGTTAAGGAGGGGACAAGCACTTAAGATTTGGGATAGAGATCCCATTTATCAATCATGGCTCTCCATTTATAAATTTAAGTATTTAGGGAATATATTTTCAATTTATTGACTTTGAGGATCTTGACATCATCATGACCTCATTTTATTAGAATTATGTTTTTACAAATATCATTTTCACTAATTTCACATAGAAATTTCACTTAAGAATTTAATTTGATTTGTTAAATCATTTTTCTTAGTATTTTTGTACTTTAAGAATTATTTAAGTGCCCTACTTAATGGGTACAAAAGATAAACTATCAATTTTCTAGGTCTTACATTGATTGGAGATAAATCCGTGAGAGGTTACTATTGCATACATGATAATACCCCAAATACAAATGCCTCAACATGATTCTAAGCACTAATTTCTAATGTGATAATGAAATTGGGACATTTAGTGAATCCTAGGCTTAATTTGCATTGTTTGGTAGAAATTAATCTTAAGTTCGGTTGGAATATAGTTGTGGCCAAAATGGGGTGTCCAAAGTGAGTACTCCAAAGTGAGTACTTTTCCAATACTTTATTGAATGCTTCATTTATGTCATTTGCTTGCAGATGATAAGGAGTACTTCTATGATACTTGATTAGGAAACATTTCATCAATTTTGTAATTTTATTATTTATAAAGTTTTTTCCTTGATCACTCATAATGCTTAAAGGGAATCTAAACCTTGTGATTATATTTTCATATATAAATTTTGAAACAATATTCATTGTATAATATTTTATTGGAATATCTTCTAATCATCTTATAAGATATTTTATTCCAATGATAATGAACCTAGTATTAGTTTTCCTTATCATAGATTTAATTAGGCCTATAAAGTCAATTGCCCATTTTAAAAATGGGGCTACCACTAGAACTAGGCAGAGTGGAATCTCATCTCTAGCATTTTTCTTACCTACTCTTTGACATATATCTTGAATCCTTACATATATATATATATATGAATATTTGAATAGTGATGGCCACCATAGGCCTTCTAGTAGTGTTTTCTTCCCCATTACTTCCCTAGAGTTGTGTTTACCTATAAATCCATCATGTTCTTCTCTTAGGATGTTATGTCATTCATGACTTAACACTACCCTCCAAAACACCTCATCTCTTCCCTTTTATATAGTTCCTATTTGATCAGTATGAATAGAAATGCCTAAATCATTAGACTTTCTTCTTTAATGTATTGTATTCCTTTAAAAACTCTTTACTAGATAAAAATTGTGCAATATTTATGTCTTTGGGTGTTGATTATATGTGTAAGAGGTGATCTCCAAGAAAATAATCCTACATTGGTCCTATATCTTCCCCCATTGTTATTATTAATAGATAGTCAAGTCCATTATTATATTTTCCCAGTTTCACTACAATTTTAAAATCAAACTCCTAGAATAACATGAGCCAACAATAGATTCTTCATTGAATTATGGGCCTATTTATTAAATATTTGAGTGGATCATGGTCTATAAATAATTTGAATAGGGTCACTAATAAGTAATCTATGAATTTATATACTATCAAATTATCTCCCTCTCTATGGTGGAGTAATTTCTTTCCGCCCTTTTCAATTTCTTACTAGTGAATGAGATTGGGTGGTATATATTTCCCCATAGTTGTGCTAGTATAGATCTTATTGTAATTATTGAGGCATCAAAATGCACATGGAAAGGACTCTTCCAATCTTTGAATACTAAAATTGGAGAATCTATAATCTTGTTCTTTAGTATATCAAATGACTCTTGGAATATTTTGGATCAATCTAGTGGTTGATTATTCTATTTTTTCAATAATTCAAGGATGGGTGTACTTATAGATGTATGGTTTCTTATGAACCTATGGTGATATCCAATGTACCCAAATATTTTTATAATTTAATTTTATGTTTTAGGTAGTATTAAGCTGATGATTATGGTTATTTTAAGTGGATCTACCATTAATCCTTCTATACAATTTATATGGCCCAATAGAGTTCCAAAAGGAGTATCAAAGATGCATTTATTAAGGTTTAGATAAATTATTAATTACCTACATATATGGAACATTATCAACATTGCATGTACATGATATTTAATCAAACCATATACCATCCAATCATCCAAATATACCTTTAAAAACTCATGTATAATATCTCAGAATGCATTTACCATTATGCAATTAAATAAAACTAGTGCATTATTCAATCTAAATGGCATCACTATGTACATGAAGTATCTCCATTCTATGACAAATGTGGTTTTTGGTCTATCTTCTGGTAGTACCCTTACCTGATGGTATCTTGAGAATCCATCCATGAAGGAATATATTTCTCTACCTGTAACACTTTCCAATTCTTTTTAGTGAATGGTGTTGGGAATGGGTCATGTAGACAAACCATATTTAGTTCCCTATAGTAAACATAGATGTGTAATTCTCTAGTTTTCTTGTTTTGTATTACATATAGCATATCCTATTAGTATCCTCTATAGGGGTTATACTACTACCAGTTAGTATTTTATCTAACTTAACTTTAACCTTTGATTTTACATTAGAATTTAGTCAGTATGGTCATTTCTAGTTTGATTTCTTCTTTCAATTTAATCTTCACAGTACCCACATCTTCTTTTATTACCTTGAGTTAAATAAATGTCTTTGGGATTAATTATTCAAAATCCCTCAATAGATCTAAAATTTTCTCTAGTTCTTCTTCCACCTAATAGTTTCTTACCTTTGTTTTTTTAGATTTCCTTTCATAACAATTTTTTATTCCTTAATCTTAAGTAGTTGGTAGAAATATTGCATATTATCTTGTACGATGTCAATAAGTTGTATTTCTCCTTCAATCTCAATTTTTATATTTTTATGTTTTTCTTCCTCATCTTCTTCCTGCATTGTAATTTTTCAAAAATAGGCCCTTTGTTAGAGCTTTTTCACTTGTAGGGTTTTTCTTGAATTTTTTGGTGATTCTCACATAATTGTCCCAGTTTACTCATAGTCATCTTTATGTCTTAACATTGTTTCCTATATCTTTGTTTTGGAAATTTTTTATTTAACCATTAAGTCTTCCATAAATAAAAAGGTTTTTATCTTCTAAAATACCCTATAGACTCTTATGTCCACGTCCTAGAAGTTAAAATTCCTTCAAGAATTTATTTTCAAATATTTTCATGTATTGGTTTCCTTCCACATTTATTGATGTAAGTACCATGTCTTGGGAATTGCTTCCAATGTCCAAAATAAGAACTATGCCCATAGTCATTTATTAGTTTTCTCTTCTTGCTTCCATACTTTTTTTCATGTTTCAATATGTTATCATGGGTTAGTGTCACCTATATAACATCTTATTTCTAGAAAATAACTTTTTAATTATGCAAACCATATTCTGAGTAGTATGCAAGAGTTTTTCCAAGTATGGATGGTTATTGTATGGTTGTGCCACTATCTTGTGGTAGTAATGGTGAGTATATCATTGATTTATTTCATCCTTATTTGTGAAAAAACTCTCAACTAGTCCTATGCTGGTAAACTTAGGTAGTTTATTATATGACACCCATTTTATGTGGTGAGATCTCTTTTTCTATGGTGAATGATTTTATAGCATGGTGGTAATTTTATATTTTTGGGGTGATTTTATTAAACAACATACTTTCCATACTATGGTTTTTGGCTCACCATATATAAAGGCCTCAATTTCATCTCCTAAAGGTGTTTCTTCTTCTTCCACTACTAATATCAACTCTCTATCCTCATTAAGTTATATGTCATTTTATGTTTTTATAATATTTTTCAAATTATATACACCAACAATGATCTTAAATTCACTATCTTCCTCTTCTATCCATAGTTCCTCAAACCATGTTGCTACCATTCATACCTCCAATGAAAAATGGACTACTTAACCTTCTTTATCAATTATGATTTCTTCTTCTTCTGAGTTTAATAAGCCATTACGATCCACAAACCATTTTATATTTAGCAAAGCTAGATAGCCAATATCATACATACCAATTACCTTAAAGTCTACCCTCTTCTTTATTCACATAAAATCAAATTTAAAATTTTGTAGGGTGGCAATGGGTGAACATCGAGGACCATCAGCCATGGCAATATCATAAACTATCATATGTAACTATAGTTTCCCTAATAGTTCCCATGTGATCAATGATAATAAATTTGTATTTGTGCCTAGGTACAATAGTGTTATGTTGATTTCTTGGCCATTTATTTTGATGTTTATAAAAATGGTAGATTTTTTCCATTTTTGGTTTGTTCAATTTTTTTATTTGACTTGTTCTTTTTCATATTCTTCGCTTGTTGTACATGATGTTATCTTTGTTGTTTGTTCCAATACTTAAAATATTGAGTAATTTTGGATACTAGGTCTTGCTTCTCAACCATTTTTATTATTATTTTCAAATATCCATTCTCATCTTCCTCAAAGTAAGTTTGAGTTGATCATTATCTTATTTTTCAATTATTAATTTTCTACTTTTTTCAATAATTATGTTATGTTCATTGATATTAGGTTTATCTCCTTTCATATTTGAGTCAAATTTCATACTATAATCAATGGACACTTATTTTACTTTACCCATGTTCATGCCACTTCTAGTGGTTATTGTTAATCACAGCTGTAAGTTATCCTGCATAATGTGGAGAGATTTATTACATGATCACTCTTTTTGATCTTTTATAGTTTCCTTACATTTTATAATATGTTCAATAATGGTTACCCTATGAGATGAATCTCCCTCTTTATCTATTTTTTTCTCTTCTTTATTTTATGTAGTGAATTTCATTGCACCATCCTTTCATATCCTAGCCTTTTTCTACTTTTCAAAAGTGTTTAGCCCCTTTTCTAGGTGGAGAGTTTGCCAATTCGTTAGTTTTTGTGCCACTATTATTTTAAAATTGTGTTGATTTTAGACAAGAAAATAAATCATGACTTCCTTTTTCATGACAAAATACACATTCTATCTGTGGCTGCTTATCATAGTTCCTATCAATATACCTAATCTTTCTACATTTATAACATGTTGGATAGGGTCTTTCTTGATTATACCCATAATTGTAATTCTAATTATATCCTCTGTCACCTTAGTACTTTCCTATTCCATGGAATCCTCTATTGTAACCACCCTAATCAATTCCTATGTAGACTCCTTGGTTATTATTATAATACTAAGGTTATGTATTTTGAATTATCAATAGGATTTGGTATGGTTTTCTAGGGTGTGATATGCTAGTGTTGGTTTTGGATAACTATAGTGATGATATTTACTAAATTATTACTTCTCTTATATAGATATTATCTTCTACATTTGTAGGCACATATATATCATTAAAACTATGATTATAATAGTTAAATAACCCATAGTTGGTGCAATGCATCATCTAATTTAGAGGGGGTAAAAATTTCATCATTAGGCATAAGTATTATGGACATTGATCATAGAATATTCATATTTTATAGTAAATGTTTTTGCCATATATGGCTTGCTGAATTAGTGCTATCATTCATATCTGTGTTTATGTTGATATTATTGTCACTATTATTTTTATCATATCACTATGGGGACATTTTGTCCTAGAATGTCCCTCCACATAATAAGTGGTACATTAAATTATTAACTATGGTGGTGTATGCTTATTATGCAGGACCATGAAATCTTCCCCTTTCATTTGTATCTCTTGTTTTAGTCATAGTTGTTTTAATTATAGTTGTAACCTTTCCACATTGTGTTTTAATGAGATATATGTATCTCTTCACTAGGATTGTGCTTCTAGTCTTAATGCCATTTATAATATATCTATAAGTGTATTAAAAATTTAACCATCCATATTTGTGTGGAGATATGGAATTAAGCCAAATATAAACCACTTGATCTTTTATTTCTCATTGAGAGGCTCTTCTAGTTTCTATGATATGTATTTAAACTGATGATCATAATCTCTTATATATTCCCTCTCTTTTTGAATCATTTCCCTTATTTTGATAATGCTCTCCATCGATATGTTAGGGTAGTGAAAATCACCCTTAAATACTTTCTATACATTATCCCATGCCATGGCATGGGTTGAGAATGTATTCATGTACCACTTAAGTGTGCCATATCTTAAGGTCCTAATAAAATCAAATAACATGAATCTTTCATCAATAATGTTGTGACTCATCTAATATGAGTCAAATATAAACCTATGATCTTCCACATCTTTCATGTCTTTATCAAACAATGGTAACTTCATCCTATTTTGTGCCATATTAGTGTTTTGATATACTTTAGAAATACTAATCCTAGGATTAAAATTGTTATTCATTTGATTGATTGAGGTACTTGTTCCTACAATAATATTGTAATGTCATTTATACTTATTTTTTTATTATCTAACCAACTTATGATTATGACCTTTATCCCTTTGTAATTATTACTACAATTACCTTATTTTTAATACTTCCACCTGATTCCTTATAATTATGTCTTTTTATCTATATCTTATGTGTGATTCTTATATTTGTTTACTATTTAACTTTATAGGACTTAATGTATGTAAATCCTAGGTTGTTAAAAGGTCTAAGTACAATAAATAAGGGTAGAAATATGAAATAAATATAACCAATAGTTTTTATAATCATTGAACAAATTAATTATTATAAAAATAGAAATGAATCACATAAGTATGTCTTTAGATGGAAACTAACTGAGATAGATGATTTAGAGGTTGAAAACTAGCACAAAAGCTAATTAAGTTGTCGCAAATAGGATCTAGGTGTTATAATTCCCCTTGGATAATAGTGGGATTCCCTAAATAGTAGTGCACTACATTAATTTCCTCTATTCCATGCTAGTATCTTTATGTAGGGACTAATATGGAATTATAGGAATAGCTATGTTTGAGTTTGATAGGATTATTCCTATGAAGATGAGACCTAATACACTTTATACACACTATTTTTGATTGATTAATGAGTAAACCCTAGACTTTCATATTTTTAAGGTATTTTAAAAGAACAAGTATAAAATTTTTAATGTTACTTGGGTAGGCTAGACATCCTCAACACCCCATTGTGTTGAGGGTTGCCTACATACCAATACCTTGAGAGGGGATCAAGCACTATGTAGTTCTTCAAATCTAAGTGTTGGTATAAGTAAAAGTGATGCTAGCATGAATGTTGGATTAGGTGTTTTAAGTGAGGCTTGAGATTTGAAATCTATGTAATCTAAGGTTAATACAAGTGTAGATGGTTGTATGCAGAGGTAGGGTAGAATAGGGATCATTAAACTTGATTTTGCACAACTTGTTTGAGCTTTTTTATATTTACATCTAATTTTCATATAATGGATAAAGGGATAAAAGTGGTGTATATATACTAATCTAAAACTTGTGTGGAGTGTGAAATAGGTCTAGGTAAACTTTAGGTGTCTCAGGAATTGAAAATATATTTGTTGGGGTTAAAATTAGGCAAAGGACACTAGCACAGTCCCTTGGTCACTAGCTCAATATGTTAGTGTCCAAATGGTAGAACTTGGGGCACTAGGGGCCTAGATCCCTAGGATAAAGCTTGAGACTAATTTTGGGATGTCTATGGATTTGTAATACCTGAACAAAAACTTGATAAGGGTTGAAAGAAGACCTAAAATAGGTTTAGGGATAAACTAGGGATGGGTGGTCTCAAGTGACACTCATTGAACTCAAGTGACATTTTATATGACTATATTCCCCCTCATTATTTTATAAATGTATCAAAGTGAAATGACTAAGATAAAGGAAAAGGAAATGTGCCTGGACTTACCTAAGAGACAAAGCCCTTGAATCTAGGTTTGAGTATGTCAAGCGTGCTCTATTACATATCTTACAAATGAAACATGGATGAATCATTCCTTACTTAATGAATATCAAAAGGAAAGACAAAATTGATTAAATAGATGAGAGAGAGAGAGAGAGAGAGAGAGAGAGAGAGAAGAGAGAGAGAGAGAGAGAGAGAGAGAGAGAGAGAGAGAGAGAGAGAGAGAGAGAGAGAGAGAGAGAGAGAGAGAGAGAGAGAGAGAGAGAGAGAGAGAGGAATGAATATACCTCAATGGGTATGTGAACCAATGGAAAAACCCAATGACATCCTCTATGTGTGTAGTTGGTGACCAAATAATGAATAACTTAGATTAAGATTATGGATTACTCAATCCCCATGTGTGGGTGAATCAAGAACTAAATCTAGTTTTGAATCCATCATTGCCCACCCCTACTCAGTCGATCATGAACTATGATTGATTACTTATCTAACCCTCCTATGTAGGTGGATCAAGAATTTAAGTAGGATATGATTCCATCATTTCCTACCCATGTGTAATAGATGCATATGTAATTAAAAATACATAATTTAATTGAATCTATGTGATGTAACTAAAAATGTGTAGTATGGCTCTAGGGCCACTTATAAACTCTGAAATGAGAAATGGTTTAGGGGTCTCTTAAACACCTAAGAATTTAGTTTAGGGACTATGTAGAAATGTCAACCACTATATATGGAATAAGGCATCAATTTGGTGTGAAACTTGGTGAAAATGGTGTCTAAAGTACACAATGTGGAGAATGACATTGAGTTGTCATTCCATATGAGATGAGCTAGTGTAAAATTGATCATGTGGAAATAATGTATAGTACACATGCCCACAATTTTGATATCTATGTATATGGATTCTAGATTGAGTTGTATCAATATATGTTTGTGTATATCCAAAACTGAAATGGGAGTGATCATGTCACATATGATGCCCCTAATCTAAGAAAAATGGTATGATTATGTTGAAAACTAAGAGTAATCTAAGCCTGACTAATAATCTATGATTAATATTTTGAAAAACTAAACTCTAACTACTATGCCTTTATAGTTAATCTAGATTTTCTAATTTTTGGGGCTACTATACAATAGCACAATCCCTTGGATAGTAGCACATCATACTAGTGTCCTCTATGCCAAACTAGTGTCTTTTTATATTTTTTCTATGAAAATTAAAAATGATATGTGTCTAACTATTTTTCACTATATTTTCCCCATTATGAGCTCTACAATCTATGTCCGCATGCTATAAACTATATTTGAGTGCACTCAAATGGCCTGATCTCCATGACAAATCATTATGAATGCCCCTCTTTTGAGGGGAATCATTGAGCCAACGTAATAATTTTCCTCAAAATAAAATATATGTATCATGTGTTTTATCTTGAACATATATGATATCTACATAATAAATCAATATAATGTATATACATGACATTAAGATGTAAGATAATTTTAGCATAAGTTGGAAAAATACAAAGTATGTTAGATCTAGCATTCACAAGGTTATCAAGATAGATATAACAATGTAAGCATATGTATGAACAATAAATCTAGATATAATCTGAGTAACTACCTAGGGGGATGGGGTAGGATGTCTATCAAGTCACCCAAGGAGGAAGGTGACATGCATGAAGTCCCTCATGTAAGATAAAACTAAGTGTATGTGTAACAAAAAAGGAACAAATTTCATGGCCATGATGGATACATACAACACACATGAGGCATATAAAGTAGGCTAAGGGGCCATAATACAAGGGACATGGGAACATGTCACTAAGTTTGATAAAGTAATATATATATAAGGAAGTGTTTAAATGCCCACATAGACAAGGAGAAAGTAGGTTGGCTTAGATCCACATGGAAGGACATGTTCAAATGTCTACATACACAAGTAAGAAATCAACATAAGGATATGGACATAAGTCCAAAGCATATATACAATGGAAGGAAGTGGTGTAGAGCTAGAGAACAATGGAAAGTTCAAATTCCCTTATGTAGATGTAGAAGAAAAGAGACACAATCAAATCTAAACTAGGAAAGCTATAAATGAAATTATGCATGAACATGTTGTACAAATCCATATAAGATCAAAGATGTACATAAAATAAGTCTATAGTAGCAGTATTTGGAAAATACTACATGTATTATAGAGTGATATAACCTGGTAAAGAAGAAGTTATGTATAATATTCCCCCAATGGGTGAATGTATCAAAGTTGAATCTATGTATCTGTGTATGTGCCCCTAATGGGTAGATAGTAGAAAATCTAGATCTATGTGATGGACCTGAGTCCTAAAATAATTTGTAAACACTTTAAAAGGATAAGTGAAGTGTGTATTTATGATAAAAATGACTATACTATTATAAACAACATATGTAGTACCTAGCAAGTAGTAGGAATGTAAACATGGAAATGCGTAAAATTTACTTTTTTTGTATTTTTTGAGCAAATATTGAAATGTTTTATATTTTTAATAGACTAATTTTATGGATATAAACTATGTTAAAAAAATAATGACAATTAAACTATATACAAGAAGCAAGGTAAGAGGAGATATACTACTAACTGATGATTCTTGCAAAAGACTCAGAATCAATGTGTGATGTATCAAATAGAGGGATAGTGATCATGCATGATGTGTGATGAGGTATCTGACATATAAGAGTTGGATGTATTGAGTGATTTGTATATAAAACTACCTATGGATTAGGGATTTTAATCTATGTATCTGATTGAATTGGCTTGTGAACTAAAGGGTTCTTAGAGACCCATCTAGTTGAAGAAGCTATAATTAGAGTAGATGCTTTATGCTACAACATTGATATTATGTTGGTGGGGAGAGGCTCTCTAAAATACATAACATATATCTGAAGTATGGGTCTCTATAATAATGGTCTCCATGAGGGAACATGCATGGTAATGTTATAGGATTAGACATCACCTACATTCAGATATTATGATTGGAGTTGTAATTGGTGACTACTATATAATTGGCTGTGGAATAGGTAAAGGATACTCATATGGAAGGATATAAAATATAACCACCTAACTAGCATATATATACTTGAGACATATGTATATGTTAGATGAAATGGATCAAATTTATTATATCCAAGACCTACCTAATAACATATCAAATATGCTTGCACTAGGTAATACTATGAATCTAGTGGCCACATGTGTGAGCCCAACATGTAAAGGAAGTAGATCCCCAATGGAACTTTTTAAATGGAAACTAAAGACATAAACAATTATATATATCTAATAAATATCCTAATCTAAATAACCCAAGTGATGTACAAGTGTGATAGTACACATTTTTATTGTTGACCCATTGACAACCATGACACTCTGAATAGGATGATGATAAATGAAGGATCATACAAGAGTGCATAAAAAACTATGCCATTATCAACTATCTCTTTCTATAAAAAAGTGATAATAGGTTTAGATGGCATTTTAGTATGATACACATCAATGATATTAATTAGAGGATGTAGATCCACTGTATGATTTTGATAAGATGTTGGTGGTTGCTGTGCCTAATATGTATAATGAACACCTAAAGTGCTTGTTATCTCATTAGTTTTATGTTTGGAAATAGATCTAAAAATATTTTTTATGCTTTTTCTTCTATTGGTTTTGGTCTAGGTCCCTCTATAAGAGTTCCAACATCAATGATATTAGCTTCTATCAAATATTGTATCTTATGTCACAAGCTAATGCATCTATTTTTAATATGGCCTAGTGCCTTTTGATAGGCATAGAATGTATTAGCCTCATAATTCCTTCAAAGAGGCTTAGTCATATCAATTTATTTTATGGGAAGGAGACATATGACATTGTATTCCAAGAGTTGTTGGAGAACGTGTGTTGGTGATTGAGGAAGAGTCATAAAAGGTATCATTGGAGGAGCTGATAAGAACATACGAGGAGATGGTTTTGAAGTTAAATTAACTATTTTTTTTGAATCATTCTTGTTCTTATTAGATTTCACCTTGTATGGAGGCTAATTATAACTCTCAGTAGTTGAATCTGATCTAGTTGTGTAATTTAATTTTCCCATAGAGAGGCGCCTGACTTCCCATTATTTCATTGTATGGAAATGATCTGTGAATGATGGAAACTTCTTGAATAGGATAGCTTCATGTAATGTTGGTAATAAACTCTACTTGAATATGTCTCAGAGTTCTCTATCTTTCATGGGGATAGTCATCTTTACTAATATAGTTTTATGTCATAAGGCATAGTCAGTTATTATCTCATTAGATTTTTGTTTGAGTTGTGCAACTTGAGCATAGGAAACCTTATCATTAATGTTGATTGAAAAGTATGCATAAAACATATCTGATAATGTATTAAATGTTGTGATAGACTGATTAGTAAGATCATAGAACCATTTCAATACATAGTCCTTTAAACTACAAAGGAAAAACCTAGTAAGGATCCAATCATTGGACATAGATTCCAAGTATGCTACATGAAAATCTTGTAGATGATGATATGGGTCATACTTATCATCATAAAAAGTAAGTTTTGGTACCAAAAATCCTAAGGGTAAAGGATTTGATGCTATATGATGTCCCAAAGTTGTATGTAGAAGAACATGAGAATCTAAGGCATGTGATGGCTTAGTATCACCCTACTCAATATATAACACCTTAGCTTATGGAGAGTGGAACTCATGCATAAGGGATTATATATATGGAGAGGAGGAACTACCCATAAGAGGTGTTTGCACTGGTGAAGGTTGGTAGGTTAAAATAAATTTTTTTTAGAATCTGAGTTTCCCCCATAGTATGTGTAATAATATTAGCATTTGGGGGCTTTTAGAAGAATGTCCATTATTGGATTTCTTCTTTATTTACATTATGTCTTGTAGAATCTATGCATGATCATGGGGTTATTCCTGAAGTCTATATTTGAAAATTTTTAAGACCTCATCTTTATTTATTATAATATCATCTATATTGAGGGGGAGTGTGTCATGAGTCCCATATTGTGTATCATTATGTTTTAACCTTTTAAAACTTAGTGAATGTAAATCCTATGATTTTTAAAGAGCCGAGTATAGTAAATAGGGGTAGAAATATACAATAAATACAACCACTAATTTGTTACAAAACTGACTAACTTTGATCTTTCTAAAAATAATAATATATAATGTAAGTAAAAACTTAGATAGAAAATGACTGAGATTGATGATCTAGAGGCTAAAAACTATGTTAGAAGCTAATCTAAGTGTCTTAAATAGGATCTAGGTGTTAAAACACCTCCTAAAAAATAGTACCCTAATTAAATAGTAACATCATGTGGTGTTATTATCCCTATTTTGGTGGTAGTGTCCTTTATATAAGATTGTCCTAAGCTTTTGGGTGCACCTGTGTCTAGATTTATAAGGTATGTTCCTATGTGCATGATTTTTGAAACCTTGTATATGGTATATTTTGACTAATTTTAAGATCAAACCTTAATCCTCCATGTTGCTAGGGCATCCATTTAATACAAGTTAGAAATTGTGTTTATTAGTGAGGTAGGATGGACATCCTCAACACCTTATTGTGATGAGAGTTTACTACATACCAATACTTTGAAGAGGGATCAAGCTTAATTTAGTTATCCACACCTAAGTGTTGGTGAAAGTGTAAGTGAAACTAATATGATATTTGAGTGCTTTGAATGTGCTCGAGACTAGAAATCTAGGTAATCTAAGCTTAAGAATGTTGTAAATGGTAGTATACAAAAGTAGGGAATAATAAGAATTGGTAACCTTAATTGTGCATAACTTGTTATGAGTTTTCATATGTAATTTGCATCTGATTTCTATCTAGTGGTTAGAGGGTTAAAATTTATGTGTATATAATGTTTTTGTGTTTGTGTGGGTGCTAAAAGAGGTTTAGGATGACACTAGGAGGCCTAATATTTGAAAATATATCCATTTTTTAAAAGAGTAGGGAAAGAATAATAGTGAAATTATTGGGACACTAGCACCATGTGGTGCTACTATCCCTATTATGGTGCTAGTGTCCAAGTGGTAGAAAACTAGGAATGAAGGGCCAGGATGCAAGAATGAAGATCTAGGACTACTTTAGGGATGACTAGGGATGCATGTGGCCCATATGAAGGCCAGATAAATGTGAAAATATGATTTAGGATAGGTTTAGGGATAATATACAGATAGGTGGACTCAAGTACAATCTTAACACTCAAGTGTCACGTTTAGGTGATTACATTTGCCCCCACTTTATTCTAGAAATGTAGAAAAGTAAAATGACTAGGATAAAGTAAAAATAAGTGTACTTAGACTTAACTAAGGGGTGAATCCTATGAACCTAGGATTGAGTATGTGAAGCATGCTCCAATGCATGTCATTCAAGTGAAATATCCATAAATAAATCCTTATTTAAGAGATATCAAAAGCAAATACAAAACTAAGTAAAGAAGTGAATCTAAGTAAAATTGAGTAAAGGGATAAGAGAGAGGAAAGGAATGAAAACTCCTCATTGGGTATATGAACCAATGCATAAATATAATAAAAACCTATGTGTGTATATGTATATAGTGATCAATCAATGAATATCTTGGACTAAGATGATGGCTTTCTCAATCCTCATGTGTGGATGGCTCAAGAACTCAATCTAGTTTTGACTCCATCATGCCCACCCCTGCTTGAAGGATCATGACCTAAGAATAGCTTAGATTGGGCTGATGGTGTGTCCAACCCTCTCATGTAGGTGGCTCAAGAACTCAAGAAAAGTATGACTCCATTATTAACTACCCATGTGTAGTAAATGCATCTAAAATTGAAATTGTGTGATGTAAATGGAAATGTCTAACTAGAAATGTCATGTCTACAACCACTCAGGTATATATAGGTAGCTTTGGGCCACTTAAGAATGTCGACCACTGTAGATGGAATAAGGCATAAAATTCATGTGTAACCTATAATATGATGTCAAATATATATAACATAGAGAATGACATGGAATTTATCATTTCATCTGATCAACTAGTGTGTAAGTGAGTATACAAAAATAATGTGACATGCACATACCCCAAAATTTGATATCTGATCATATGGATTCTAAACTAAATTAGTAGGTACAATCTATATATAAGTATCTATATTGTAAATATGAATTGTCATGCCATGAATGATGACCCCAATCTGAGAAAAGTAGTATGAATCTAAAGAAAATTGGTAAATATATAATTAACCCTATCCAAACCTAGATTGTACCTACTATACTTTTTTGGCCAATCTATTTTTTTCTAAAATTGAGGCTACTAGATAGTGGAACCATATCTTGGATAGTAGCACCATGTGGCACTAGTGTCCCAATTTGGGAACTAATGTCTACCTACTCTAATTTTTATGTAACTATATTTAACTCTATGTCACTATTTTCCCACTTTGTTTACCTAAGTCTGATTTCTATTTTTTGAGTCTAGATGCTAAAAAATGTATTGTGAATGCATTATGGTAGCCTGATCTCTATGAAAAACCCCTATGACTGACCTTTCTTTTTAGGGGTGTTATTAAACCTTTACAAGAACTATCCTCAAAATAAAAAATATCTATAAGATGTGTGTTAGTTGAAAATATATGTTATCTATGTAATAATCTAATTAATGTGTATACATAACATCAAAATGTGAGATAATTTGAGTTTCAAGTTTGTAATGTGTGGTGTATGTCATGTTTAGCATTCACAAAGGTATCAAGATATACATAAAAATGTATGTATAAACAAATCTGAGTAATATATAAGTAGCTACCTAGGGGGATGGGGCATGATGTCCATCATGACACCTAAATAGGAAGGGGAGATGCCTGAGGTCCCTCATGGATTTTAAAACTTGAGTGTGTAACAAGAAAGAGATAAGTGTCATGGCTATGACACATACAAGAAAACATACATACAAAACACATGAGGCATACAAAGTAGGCTAAGGGGACACAATATAAGGGACATAGGTACATGTCACTAAATTTGAGAAAGCAAGACATATAAGGACATGTTTAAATGTCCATATACATAAAAAATAATTAGGCTAGCTTAGATACACATAGAAGGACATGTTCAAATGTCTTCATACAAAATTAAGAAGGTATACACAAAGACATGGGCACATGTCCAAAGCATACATACTAAGAAAATAAGTGGCTTAGAGCTAAAGAGTAATGGTATATTCAAATTCCCTCAAATATAAGAAGCATAGAGATGTAATCAATTATAAACTAGGAAATCTATAAATGAAAGTATGCATGAACATGTAATACAAATCTATGTAAGATCCAAGATATAGACATGCTGAGTCTAAAGTTGTAATAGATGGAAAAAATTTGAGTAAGTATAGCATGATCAATATCAAGTTATAACAATGTTAAATATGTGATGTAGGGTATAGAAATATGTAACCTAGTAATTAAAGATATGTATAGGGTGCCCCTAAATGGGTGAATGTGTCAAGTGAAAAACCTATGTATTGGTGTATATGCCCCCAATGGGTAGATAATAGTATGGATCGGTCTAGCAGCCTAAGTCCTATAATAATCTATAAGTACTCAATAAGAACAAGTGAAATATGTATGTATGATAAAACTTAATTATACTAAGATAGATAGCATATGTAGTGTTTGAAAAATATAAGAAATGTAAACATGAAAATATATACAATCTATAATTTTGTGTTTTATGAGTAAATATTTGAATGTTTTTGAAATATTATATATATATATATATTAATTTTCTAGATATAAGCTATGTACAAAAAACATGAAAATGAAACTATCTATAGGGAGCAAGAGATAAAGAATGTATGTATAAGAAGGGAGTAATAATACTAACTAATGAGTCTCATGGGAGACTCACTATTAATGTGGCACATGTCAAATAAAGATATAATGATTGTACAAGTTGTATGAAAGGGTAATTGTGGTCATAGAATATATTTTATTTAGTGATCTATATTTAGCCTTGCTTATGAAGTGGTGTTAGGAATATATGAAATAGTCTATGGTATCCTATGAATTGTAGGGGTCTTAGGGGCCCATGTGGTAGAAGATGTTATATTTGGCATAGGTGCCCTATGTTGAGAACCCTAAGAACTTAGTGATACTAATATCTAAAGAAAGTGATTATATGAGGGCCTTATAGAATATACCACATATATATGATGTAGGGGTCTCTCTAATAATGGTCTTTGTGGGAGAGTATGCAGATGTGGAAAAACTATAGGAGTAGGCTTCACTTGTACTGGTGGATCTAATGAACTTTATGGTGTAATGATAAGAACTATGATTAGATCTATAATTAGTAACTATGATGTAAATTCTTGTGGGATAGGTAGAGGATAATCATGAAAGACCCTAAACTATGATCACCTAATTTACATGGATATATTTTAGGCATATGTGCATAGTGGATGGGATGTCTCAAAACTATTATATCAATGGCCTACCTAATAACATGTCAAATTTGACTACACTAGGTACTACTAAGAATCTAGTGGCCATATGTGTTATTCTAACTTGTAGTGGAAGTATAATCTCCCTGATGGATCTCTAAACATGGCCACTAAAACTATCAATAATTATCTATAGGAGATATATAATGATTTGAATACCCCAAATGGTGTAGAAGTGTGATAGTGATCATGTTAATAATTGACCCATTGTTAACCTATTAGCTAGTGGATCTAATGAACTATATGGTGTATTAATAAGAACTATAATCGAATCTATAACTGGTAACTATGATGTAACTTCTTGTGGCATAGGTAGAGGATAATAATGAAAGGCCCTCAACTATGGTCACCTAATTTTCATGGATATATTTTAGGCATATGTTCATAGTGGATGGGATGTCTCACAACTATTGTATCGATGGCCTACCCAATAACATGTCAAATTTGACTACACTAGGTACTATTAAGAATCTAGTGGCCATATGTGCTAGTCTAACTTGTAGTGGAAGTACAATCTCCCTAATAGAGCTCTGAATATGGCCACTAAAACTAATGATAACTATTTTTATAATATATATCATGATTTTAATACCCCAAATGCTATAGAAGTGTGATAATTATCATGTTAATAATTGACCCATTATTAACCATAACACTCTAAATAAGATGATGATCTATGCAGGCTCATATAAAGAGTGCATATAAATCTAAATCATCATTAAAAATCTCATTCTCTTAGAATGTGATGAGTTGTATAGCTAAAATTTTAGTATGATACATACCAATTTTATTGTGTAGTGGGTGTGCCTCCTCTGTAGTAGTGTGTTATGATGCTAGTGGTGGATGTGCCTGATATGTGTAGTGAACACCTAAAGTTCCCCTTACCTCATTTTTTATATGATTTGGAAATAGATCTGAGAATATTTTCAATGCCTTAACATCTATTTGTTTAACTTTGGGTGCCTCTATGAGTGTGTCCACATATATAATGTTAACCTCTATCAAATCTTGTACCTTATGTTTCAAGCTAATGCATTAGTTTTTTGTATGGCCTAATGCCCTATAATATTCATAGAATACATTGTAATCATATTCATTTAGAAGAGGCCATGTTATATCAACCTATTTTATGGGAGGGAGAGATAAAACATTACATTCCAAGGCTCCTATAAAACATATGCTAGAGATTCTGGAAGGTTGGTAAAAACTTTGTGTGGAGGAATTGATAAAACTAGGCAAGGAGATAGGTTTGAAGCTAAATTAATTTTGGCCTTTGGATCACTCTCATTTTTAGTGGCCCTTACCTTTTATGGAAGATTACTATAACTCTTAGTATCTGATTCTAATCCACTTGTATATTTTAGTTTGTCCATAGAGAGGCTTGACTTCTCTTTCTTTAATTGTGTGGCATAAATTTGTGAAGGTTGGAAACTTATTAAACAAGATAGCTTCATGTAATGATGGTAGTAGGATTCATTTGAAGATGTATTTAATCTCTTTATATGCCATGGGATAGTCAATTTGACTACTATAGTCTTATATCACAAGACATATTATTCAATAGGCTCATTTGATTTTTGTTTCAATTGTTTAACTTGAGCATATCTGATCTTATCACTGATGTTTATTGATAAGTGTGCTAAAAAAATATTTTCCAATGGATTTAATGCAATGATAGACTAATTTTGTCGATCATAAAACCAATGTAAGGCATAATCCTTTAGATTGTGTGGAAAAAAATTAGTGAATAGCCAATCATTGGACACATAGTCCAAACATCCTACATGGAAAGCTCAGAGATGGTGCTTTTGATCACCCTTAACATCATACAATGTAAGCTTAGGTTCTATGAATTGGATTTCAAAGGAGTTTCCACTATGTGATTTTTTAAAGGTTTATGTAAAATACCATGAGAATCCAAAGCATGTGATGGCATAGTGGCTCCCTACTCAAGATGTAACACCTTAGCCTGCATAGTATGAACCTCCTACATAAGCGATTGTACATCTGGAGAGGAGGAACTATCCATAGGAGGTTTATCTATCATTGAAGGTTATTGAGGTATAATTTATTGTTGTGCTAGCTGAGTTAGACCTAATATAGGTGTAACAATTTTATTATCTAGGGGAGTAGAAGATTGACCATTATTTGAATTTTAAAGTTTTTCATGGATAATATTGATAAGGTCATCTTGCATAACCAAATGTTTAAAAACAAGATATTACAATTACATCTTATCAGTTTCATCAAATCGGTTGTTGAATTCTTCCATTAGAGTTTGGGGAGTAGGAAAATAGACTATTATATATTTTGAACCTTTAAATAAATTTAATCTATAAAATATTGTAAGAAGTAAATAATGAAATAAATATGAGATTTTAGAACTAATATCTAAGTTTAGAAACAAAAAGAATACAAACCCTAAGAGCATCTAGGGTTAGGGTTTGAATAATATTCAAAGTAAGTATGGTTCACCACATGTTTTAAACTTTTAGGACTTAGTGAATTTAAATCATATACTTGTCAAAGAGCTAAGAATAGTAAACCAAGGTAGAAATATGTAACAAATATAGACATAGATTTATTACAGAATTGATTAACTTTGAAATTTCTAAAAATAACAATGATTAATGTAAGAACTTATCTATAAAATGCTTGAGAAAGATGATATAGAGGTTGGAAATTGAGGCATAGGCTGGTCTAAGTGTCACAAATAATATCTAAGTGTCAAAATCCCTCCTAGATAGTATCTCCCTAATTGTGCATTAGCTTTATGTGGTGGTAGTGTCCTCTATGAAAGACTATCCTAAGCTTTTGGTGTACCTATGTTAGGATTTGTAAGGTCTATTCCTACATATACAAGTTTTAAAACCCTGTATATGGCTTGTTTTGACTAATTTTATGAGCAAATTATAATCCTCCATGTTACTAGGGCATCCAGTTGATAAAATCTAAAAAGTGTGTTTATTAGTGGGGTAGACTAGACATCCTTAACACCCTGCTATGATGAGAGTTTCCTACATACCAATACTCTAAAAAGGGATTAATCTCTATGTAGTTCTCTCCACCTAAGTGCTAGTATAAGTACAAGTGAAGCTATCAAAATATGAGTGCTTTGAATGTGCTTAAGACTAGAAATCTAGGTAATCTAAGATTAAGAATGTTGTAGATGGTACTATGTAAAAGTAGGGTAGAATATGGATTCATAACCTTAATTGTGCATAAACTGTTATGAATTTACATATTTAATTTGCATTTGATTTCCATGTAGTGGTTATAGGGATAAAAATCATGTATATATATATTTTTAGTGCTTGTACGGGTGCTAAAATACATCTAAGATGACCCTAGGAGGTCTAGGATTTGAAAATATATTTTTTTTGTGAAGATAGGAGGGAAATAATAGTAGTGACATTATTGGGACACAAGTGCCATGTGGTGTTATTATACATATTATAATGCTAGTGTCTAAGTAATAGGACACTAAGCAAAAAGGGATAGTATGCAAGAATGAAGGTTTTAGGACTACTTTAGGGATGCCTGTGGGCCACATGAAGGCTAGATAATTATTAAAATAGGCTCTAGGATAGATCTAGGGCATAATTGGTCTCAATTATCACTCTTAGCACTCAAGTGTCACTTTTAGGTGATTACATATTATTTAATTGCTCATTTTTAGATGTATTATCCTTTAAATCCACATAATTAAGGTTTAAAGGATTGACTAAAGGAGTTATAATTGGTATTTTGTCCATGGTATAAGCTCAAATAGAAGAAATCTAGTTATGTTTAATAGGATTGCCACTATGCCTAGTAGTTCTTATTAATGGAAGAGATATACCTTTTTGATATGGCATATAGCAAACAAGTGAAAGAGGGATGCTAAAATAGAATATATGAAATATGAAAAGCCTAACATAGCCAAAGTAAATAATAAAAAGAAGGATACAAACCCTAATGATATATATGGCTAGGATCTAGGTAGTATTCGAAGTAAGTTAGGTTCACCAAATGATTTAACTTATTAAGACTTAGTGTATGTAAATCATAGGATGTTAAAGGGTCTGAGTATAGTAAATCAAGATATAATATACAATAAATACAACCATTGATTTGTACAAGAATTGACCTAATTAATTATTCTAAAAATAATAATGAATCACATAAGTGTATACTTAGCTATAAACTAACTGAGACAGATGATATATAAGTTGAAAATTAGCATATAAGTTGATCATGGTGACATAAATAGGATACAAGTGTCCAAATTTCTCCTAGATAGTATTGTGGTTCCTTGGATAGTGGTGCACTATGCTAGTGTCCTTTGTTTTGTGCTAGTGTGATTGTGCATGGATTGTTGTGAACTTTTTGGAGTAGATGTGTCTAAGTTTGATAGGTTTATTCCTATGTGGATGATCTTTGATTCAATTTCTATGCATTATTTTTAACAGATTTGTGAGCAATCCCTATAATTCAATGTTTTTAGGGTACTTAAAGAGCATAATTAGTAAAAGTGTGCTATTAATTGGGTAGTATAGATGTCCTCAATACCCCACTATGTTGAGAGTTTCTTACATACTAATACCTCAAGATGGGATCAAACCTGATGTAGTTATCCCAATCTAAGTGTTGGTGCAAGTGAAAGTGATGCTAGTATGAATGCTAGATTGAGTTCTTTAAGTGAGGCTCAATATTATAAATCTATGTAATCTGAGATAAAGATGGTTGTAGATGGTTCTATACATAAATATGGAAAAATAAGGATCAATGACCTTGATTTTGCATAACTTTTTTTGAGCTTGTTTGTTTGTATTTGTATCTAATTTCCATCTAGTGGATAAATGGATAAACATGTTGAAAATTGTTCTTGTTGTTGAAATTTGGCATTGATGTTGTCGTTAATGTCAAAGATTCTTAATAAAGGTGCTCATGAGTTAATTGAATAATTTTATTGTATTATGGAATCATTGATAGGTATGGAATTATCTAATTAACATGTAATACTTATGATCAAGGTATAAGAGCATCAAGAAGTGTTTCAAGGTTAATTATCAAGTTTTAAGAGCTTAAAAAGCCTAGTCATGACACTAGTCATTGCATAAAGAAATATTGTGATAAGGTATAAGCTTGGTGGCCTTGTGAGATGGATGCATATGAGGAATTGGAGCACTCATGAGAGTCTCATAGTTAATCTACAAGGGTAAGACCTACAAACTTGGTATGTAACTAGACCACCTCTAGACCTTGCTTGGTATAATGAGGCATCATGATTTGATGTCAAGGCATATGAAGGATGTTTGACATTATTTGAGCATGTGAGATGTTGTGTGATAATGTAATTGAGTTGGAGAGTGTATGAAAAGAGGCTTGAATGTCAATTTCAAGGCCTAATGTGGTTTGTAGGTCAAGGTCCAAGCAAGCAAAGAGAGAGATGATGGCCAATAAGGTATGAGATTTAGATTTCAAGATAAGACTAAGCGTGTGAGAATTTTTAGTGGTGTGATAGGTTGTCCTAGGTGTGTTGATCATGTAAAGATGTCAAATTTTGTAATAAAAGTCATGAAAAGTGGTTTTGAGGTTTTTTGAGTGCACAAAATAAAGGGTTCTCAACCTGAGAAGGACTTTCAAGTGTTTATTGACATGTGTAACCTTTGCATGGGAACATAAGCTATTAAGGAGATATAGAAAAGGGTCCTAGATATGATATATAGGTATTAGTTTTTTAAATTAGGGGAAATACTTTATGAACAATCGTTAACATTAAAAATAGTGTTAACCGTCTATAAAACCCTAATATTAACCTAATGTGAAAGATCATGTTCTAAAGTTCTTAGATTGGATTGGTTTAGATAGTTTATATATTGGAGAATAAATTTAACTCTCTCAATTATTTATATGTGTGATTTATTTTTTAGGTGAGTGAGTGGACCCTACAAGAAAGGCCTTCTTTCTTGGAATTTTTTGTAGTTCTCAGAGTTGACCAATTAAAAGTTGTTAAATGGATGGAGAACAAATATTGAGACATGTATTTGATGTCCATGGTTGTTTATAAGTATTTTATATCCCTTAGGTATGATAAACCTATCATATAAGTTAAATTATAGCTAACAGGTCTAATGGTGTAAATAGTGAGAAAACTAGGTAGAAGTGAGAAGGCGATTAGGATGTGTTATCATGGATTAGGGATGAATACAAGTGCATGGAGATGTTTTTAAATACCCTTAATATATGTTGATATTTGATATAATATTTGGAGATAATTTTATATAGAAATTTTTTTATATAAAGTTGAATTATTTTTTTTATAAGTATTTTATATCCCTTAGGTATGTTAAACCTATCATATAAGTTGACTTATCACTAATAGGCCTAAATGTGCAAATAGTAAGAAAACTAGGTAGAAGTGAGAAGGTGATTAGGATGTGTTATCATGGATTAGGGATGAATAAAAGTGTATGGATATATTTTTAAATACCCTTAATACATGTTCATAATTTATATAATATTTTGAGATAATTTTATATAGAAAAAATTTGCTATCACGTTGAATTATTTAGCTCAGTAAGGTCTGTGTATAATGAGGTCATGAGATTAGTCTGCAAGACCAATATTTCTATTATATATTATGATATATTTATTGTAAGTTATTATAAGTATGTTTTAATATCAAATTAATTAATTTTAAGTTATTTATTAGGATCTTTCACGTGTCATAATTTCATGTTTCCATTACTATGTTTTGAGGCTAGTTGGCAGTTATGAGTGGGCTCTTTCCAGAGAAGGGTTTGAGTCATTTTCACCTATATTATGAAGTATAAAACACATTTTTATTATATTAAGGTCATTTATATTTTTTTGTGTGATTTATTTATATGATTTTTTGAAAAATTTGTGTTTTTGCTTCAGTTGTTCAAGACAAATTTTCTAGGTATGCATAGCCTATTATAAAAATTGTTTTGAGAAGAGGCTCAAGCAATGTTTGAAACTAAAATGTTTTGTGAAACTAAAGTGAATTTTTATAAGGTATATTTGAGTTACATATGATATTTTCCTTCCATGTCAAAAATTTTAGAGTGTTTCAATAAGTTCAAAGGGTAACGTGTGTTAATGGAGGCCTAATTAAACTAGGTCTCCTTAAGGCCTGAAAGGGGTTTTGATCCTAAATACTATTAAAAATATATTGTAAAATTTTATTAATGTTTATGGTATTAGATAATTCATATTTTATTAAAAATATAAGTGGGAATGTATGTATGTCTGACCAAGAGGTGTATGACCAAGAGCCTAGTATAAAAACAAGGCCGAATTGGCTAGTTAGCATGTATGAGATTTGAAATGGAAGATAATTTTTTTTGAAGAGATAAATGAGGTATTATATACCATTATCAAGGTGAATATAAACTATAATTAAGACATAATAGGGGTAATATAGATGAATATCAAGGTTAAATAACCTAATGTCTTGAAGAGACCTAATTGAGCAAATAAGGCTAAAGACGAATTTGATAAGGATATAAGTGTGTGAAGAGATAAATAATAATATCATAATTTTATGTATGATAAATAAATTTATATTAATTTTATAAAAGGTTTGAGGTGGTTGATTTGGTGCTGAGTTACCTAGGTGGTTGGTGCCTTCTTGCAAGTGGGTGCTTGTTAAAGCCTAGTCAAGTTGGTGCTTGGCTACTTGGGGTTGGTGCTCTAAGTGAAGTTGGTGCTTAACTAAATATTTATGTTTGAATTATAATATATTAGTAAATTTTCATAATCATTTTTTTTAATTTCCCTTGAGGGTTTCCCACTCAAATAAGTGTGGGAAAGTTAGGGATGGGTGGTCTTAAGTGACACATATTACACTCAAGTGACATTTTATATGACTATAGTTTTATACCTCATCTCCAGTAGATATTTATCTTTAAAAATATGGATTTACATGTCTATTTTTAAGTGACATTAAGGGTTAAAATTGGTCCAAAGGGTTCATTTCCTATTAGGGTCTCTTATGGTTGGGATATGGTGTATTTGAATCTCTTCTTTCTCACCTTCTATCTCTAATTGAAATTCTTATCCCATATTTTCACTAAATAATCCTATTCTTATGAATTTATCTTTCTGTGGCATTTATTTATTATGACTACCAATACTTATTTTTGAATCACCCTTGTGTTGTGGTTTATCATTAATATTTTCTTCTATCTATTATTCTTTGTTATTTGTATAACTTTATTGCTTATCACTTATTATCAGATTTATTTATATGGATAACATATATTCCCTTGATTCAAATATGTAATTAACGTATCCTATATTAATCCTCATTTCATCACTACTTCTTTTGATACCTTTTAGGGCTCATCTAATGTGGGCTAAACTACTCATAATTGGTTGGTCTTCTGCACCAATGGTTTGGAATAGTTTTGGTGTTCTAAATAGTGTGGATTTTAATCCTTGTTTTATATCATTCATCACCTTAATTAGTGTATTATATAAAATTTATTCTTTTCTACTTATTTCACTTATCTTGTTTATCCTTCCATTTAGTGTGAATACTAACTTGTCCATTTCTATCAGAGGAATAGTATCAAGGTTTTTAATGGTTGGAATTTCACTGGTCGAGCCTAGATCATGTTTATATATTATTTTATTTCTTCTCATAATTATTTCCTCTCTCATTTTTATTTATTTCTTTCATAATTTATGATTGAATTGTCTCATTCTCCATCTGATTCTTCATCTCCTTATTCACCATTTTTCTTAAATATCTTTAATATATGCTCTTATTGTCTTCTTAATTAACTTATTTCTACTTAATAATTACTTCCATATCTCCTTATTTAACTCTTACAAATTATTTAGACCAAATATTTTGAGTAGTCACATCTTTTGAGAATCCCCTTTCTTTTTTCATGCCATCCCTTAGATTCCTACCCTTAAAGGAATTGTTTACCTTCTCTTACTAACCCTCATCCATAAAAAAATTACAAATAAGGAGTGATAAATTATTCAAAAATAATTTTAGTACTCCAAAACACTCAAATTTCTTAGCATCAAATCTTGTCCAACCCTGTATAGCTCAAACTATGATTAATGAATCAAGAGTTGTCTCAAACTAGTGATCAATAGCCCAAGTTAATAAATGAATCAAAGAATTAGAGTGTATCAAGTTTATCCATTTTAAAATAAATATTTATTTTAATAATATTGTGTCCCGCTTCCATATTTTTGGATTTCTAAAATATCCAAGGCCACAACAGTTGTGCAAGAGTGACCCAAAATTCTTCTTCTTGTGGTTGGAATAGTATTGCTTTAAATTCTAGTAATGATTCCCCTATTATTTTAATTTATCTATGAATTTTTTTTCGTATTTATTCCTACCACTTATGTTTATATTAATGTGGGATTCCAAAACTCCAAAGGATACTATCCCTTAGACAATAATTTATAACTTCTAGTTGGTGTGACCAAATGTTGACATAAAATTTAAAGCGATTGGTTGCAGATAGTTTTATGTGAAGTAGGTTAACTTTAGTGAAACTAATGTATCATAAGGGTTAGTATTGGTTAGTTTATTTATTATTAAATTAAAAATAATTAGTTCCTTTATTTACAATAATGCATGTACATTACATATAGTACAATAATTATTACTTTAACTCTTCTTCTATTTATATATTTATATAAGCCGTTGAATACAAATGTTTATATACTCTCTATTAAATAACACAAATACACATGTTACTATAATTTATAACTTTTTTATATTTTATATTTATTATTATATATTCTTATTTACTTTCATATCTATTATAATATGGTGGTGATATAAATACTATGCCAAAATAACACAACTCAATAGTCATGTCTATGTGAGACATGTCCTTTCTCTAATCAAGCCATCCTTTGTCTCTACAAAGCCTTATTTATTACCATATATCTAGTTGGTATAATCCTATGTTCTATCATCTTGGATGAGTATTATGTTTTTGTGGTAATGGAAATATCTTTACATCAACTATGGTGTAGTTTTTTAGCTAATAGATAATTTTGCCAACACTAATGGTTTAATTTTGTGTATATAGTAACCTTTGTCTTCAATTTTAAAAAATACTAATGTTTTCATTATGTATTTTTATGAGTTGAGAATTTTTTTTAAAAATATTACTTTCATAATAATATTGATAAAAAAATGGGCTAAAAAAATGGCTAAAGCAATAAAAGAACTCACAAATCCACATGGCAAGGCATAAAACCAATTAAAAGCATAATATTATAAACTTATATGAAATAAATTACTCAAAATTTTATCATTATGAGTAAAATATATAAAATAATCATATTAAATATTTTATATGATGAGAATAATTTCATTGACCATTGAATAATAAAAACATTGGAGTCAAAAATTCTATGGGGAAAGAGTAAAATAGAATGTCATATTCCAAGGGTTTAAGAAAAATATTTTATTATGGGACCATAATACATGACTTTGAGACTCTTAATAAAATAATTTAACTTGTTGAACATGACACAAGATTTCACAATATTGGTTATATTGTGGGTTGGTAGAGAAGTGATGGTAGAATAGGTGGGAATAGTAGCATTGTTCAAATAATCCAATCAGGAAACACTATGGAGAGAAGACAAAAATTGGGAAACATGTTAATATGGTTAATGGCATTGATAAACAATAAGTGAAGGATTTGGAAAAAATATATATTCATTGAAACCATTCTAATGAGGGAACAAAGCTTCAACAAGGTTTTTAGAAATGGGAGGATGAATAGTATTAAATGTAAACTAGGAAATAACCACATCATTTAGCATGAAATTGTACCCTATAAAATGATGATATAAATTATTTTCATTCATTATTTATATATGTAAGGTATATGTTTTATTGGATGACATTGACCTAGGGTTTGGTGCTGAACATATTTCAACACATACAAAATTGTATTTATTTATTTAGAATTTTATTGAACATGTTTTCTAAACATAGTAAGCATTTCAAATCTCTCATTATCATCATGGTGATAAATATTAGAATAATTATAAGTTTGATATCCATTAAAAAATAGTATCATTCAAATCTATTTAAATATCATTTGGAACAAAACATGTAACAAGAAAGGAACATTAACATCATTCAGAGACACCATTTTATTTTGAAAACAAGATCAAGCATTAACCAAAAGAATTTCAAAAAAAACAACATAATTTCAATTTAGTGTATCAATTTTCATTATAGAGGTGTTAAATTTAGTCACTTTAGGTGGAATAATATGGAAACCTATGTAACATACAAGATAATCTAGGATTTTTAATGATAAGGCAAACACAATAAATTAGAGTTTACAAATCATACACAAGGGCTAGGGTTAATGATTAAAACCCATTGAATAAGACCTAAAACAATAACATCTAACATAATAAAATAAATATATAACACTAAAGGGGTTTAATAGGTACCCATTCACCAAAATTTAATACTAAAAAATGGGTTTACATCAAAATGCAACACACATACCCAAATTACTTTGAAATAATATCAAATTATATTTAATAAATTAAAACAATAAAATAAGACCTTTTAGTAGTGGGAATATTATAGAATAATTTAAATCTATAAAATTAAAGTAATATAAGGATATATAAATTCTCACAAATATTAAGACATTTGGAGGAAAAAAGCACTACAAGATAACATCAAGATAGACAAAACCCACAAAAATTGGAGTAAACAAAAAACTTTGCTCAAATAAATAGAATCATAACACTCCTTTAATGGGGGAAACTATAATTATATTAATATGTTTATAGAAATTTTCATATTATATAAAACTAATTTGATAACCCTTTTCCTCTACTCATGGGATTTGAAAATGTCACCCACTTTTTTAGTATCCCCCATAAATCTTTAAGAAACCACCATCCTTATCTATAGCCCCAACAACTTATAGATCCCAATAAAAAATGGGGTAATCAATGAGGGAATTGTGTTATACACCATTTTCATTAGTCCCATGTTATGGAATAAATTTTGAAGAGAGAACTGAACACATTTCAACAAAAAATTGATGGATGTAATCCCTAATCTCTATGTGAATTTTCATACTAGCATAAGCAAGTGGCACAATGCAAATTAAGACTCTAATATTGAATAAAAATATGATCTAAACCCTTCAATTCTAATTTTTAATAATGATACAACCTTATTAAAACTTACTTATTACTCTTGACCTTTTCATCCAAATCTCTTATCATTCATTTGTACTATATACATTAATGAACCCATGTATTTATAGACTTCTCAAATTCAAATTAGGACCTGATTGACATGAAAGATGACACACAATAAATGGAAAAAGTAGACAAAAGAGGGGGAAATTCACTAGGGAAATAAAAGGGGATCATAATTCCCCAACAATAATGGAATTATAAATAATGGTACGTATATATAACTATTTATTTTCAATTATTGATGATTTTTCTTTAAAAACTCATTAATGCATCTTTCTCTCGAGAACATGTCCTAAGTAGTGCACCTAGATTTGGGGTTTCGTTGGATATTGGAACTTCACAAGAAATTATTATTATGTGATCACCTATTCTACCTATTTACACTCACTATCTTTCTATCCTATCATTAAATCTTTCTTTGATGCTCTTTTCTCTTCATTTCACCTCTTATACCTAGTTTAAGGTTTTCTCCCAAATAACTTGATCATTATCGAGATAGTTCTATTCTATCCCCTATGTTTACAACTATATTAATCATGATTGATTTAGTTCATTTTAATACATGTGTCCATTTATAACTACATCACCCCCAATCAAATGTTGTTGTTTGCCTTCTTATACTAAATCATCATAGATAATGTAGTACTATTTTTGGTTTATATTTTATACTACATCGATCCATATTGATTCCATTCACATATTTTAGGTCACTTTCATGAGTTATATACATATTTATATGGCTCCCAAATATCATTTTTATAATAAAACACACCATTATACTTTTTTTGAATACAAAATCATGATTTTAGTAGAAGAAGAGGAATCAAAGTAGAGAAGCTCATTATTGTGAAGTTCTAGTATTCCTCAAGGTCTTTGAAAATAAATAGAAGGAAGCTTAAATAATGAGGTGCACTTTAGTATTTGGATTCCCTAGTTACATACACTTAAGTATTCATCTGTGCTATTTTAGTCTTCACCTACAACTTATCTCATAAAGTTCCACTTGAGTTAAGGGAGATATTTATGCATCAAGAAGTTAACCCAAGATACACACACACACACACACAATTTTTTTTTTGGGGTTACATGATTATATTATAATAATATCTTTATGTCTTCTTCTCCATGCTTAGCTTAACTTACGCTTTTTAGTATATGTTATAATTTCATGCCAATATATCATAGTTTACATACCCTTTGGTTACAACTTTTAGTTTATATACCTCTTGGTGACTACCTAATGAAATTTATATATATTTAGTTTATCATATTATAATATTTAATATAGGTTTCACTTGTTATTCATTTACTTGCATGTGGTTTCCTTATTATATCCTTGATACTCCCCTTAAAAACAACTCTTGTGTTTAGCCCCTTCCCCACTTTACGATGCAAATTATTATTTATAATTGGTTTTAGTATGGTTTTATTTATTTATTATATTAAATTAAAACTAATTTTGACCCTATTTTACAATATACATTATGGTGAACCCAATGTGAATCTTATCCCAACACAAGTTGGATTATATTCATGTTTTCTTTTCCTTGTTTCCTAGTTTTTTTACATTTCTAGTTTCCTAATTTGTCAAACATTAATTTTTTTGAAATTTTTTTTGTTTTATAATTATTGAGATGTATCATTCCATTCTTAAAATGTAATTTATTCATATACAAATTTAAAACAACAAAAAATTTGGCTTTTTTCCAAGGATAACAATCTCAAAATATTAATGTTATGTTCATAACTAACAATGAAAATATTTTTTGAAATAATTTAGTGTTTGATTTTTCTATTTATTAATAAAATCCTTATAATTATTGAAATATTTATATGACCAAAAACAAGATATCAACCCAATATATAATATTAACACAAGACTAAGGTTAGAATTAAAAATTTTAATGAATCCTATCTTGAATGTGAATTTGAAGATTGTCTTAGGTACACCCATGAGATTAATGTTTATATTCAAGAACATCATGAAAATGTATGAAAATACATTGAATAAAATCATTCCATAATGATGGTGAATTTATTTTAAAATTAACCTAAAGATATATTTCTTATTGGACTTGGGTAAAACCATACGACTACCTCAAATACTTCCTTTTCTACTATACCTACCATAATAATGAGTATGGCTAGTCCTAAATTTAGTGCCTTGACTCAAAGTGATAATGTTAACATTAATTATAATCATGTATCTATTGAAACTCAAACTTTTAACTCTATCCAACATGTTACTCAAGCACCCTAAGATAATTAAACTGCACTTGATACTAAAAAGTCACATTAAAAGTCAT